>CM037871.1:23240555-23555093 GCA_021292105.1 Anadara kagoshimensis | reverse complement strand
ACCTTACTAGCATATGCTTTAACAACTGGCCCAATGTACCTGATATGATAAAATAACACCTTACTAGCATATGCTTTAACAACTGGCCCAATGTACCTGATATGATAAAATAACACCTTACTAGCATATGCTTTAACAATTGGCCCAATGTACCTGATATAATAAAATAATACCTTACTAGCATATTCTGTAACAATTGGCCCAATGTACCTGATATGATAAAATAACACCTTACTAGCATATGCTTTAACAATTGGCCCAATGTACCTGATATAATAAAATAATACCTTACTAGCATATTCTGTAACGATAGCCCGAATGTACCTGATATGATAAAATAACACCTTACTAGCATATTCTGTAACAATTGGCCTAATGTACCTGATATGATAAAATATTAACACCTTACTAGCATATTCTGTATTGATAGCCCCAATGTACCTGATATGATAAAATAACACCTTACTAGCATATTCTGTAACAATTGGCCCAATGTACCTGATATGATAAAATAACACCTTACTAGCATATTCTGTAACAATTGGCCTAATGTACCTGATATGATAAAATAACACCTTACTAGCATATTCTGTATTGATAGCCCCAATGTACCTGATATGATAAAATAACACCTTACTAGCATATTCTGTAACAATTGGCCTAATGTACCTGATATGATAAAATAACACCTTACTAGCATATTCTGTATTGATAGCCCCAATGTACCTGATATGATAAAATAACACCTTACTAGCATATTCTGTAACAATTGGCCCAATGTACCCGATATGATAAAAAAACACCTTACTAGGATATTCTGTAACAATTGGCCCAATGTACCTGATATGATAAAATAACACCTTACTAGCATATTCTGTAACAATGAACCCAATGTACCTGATATGATAAAAAAACACCTTACTAGCATATTCTGTAACAATTGGCCCAATGTACCTGATATGATAAAAACACCTTACTAGCATATTCTGTAACAATTGGCCTAATGTACCTGATATGATAAAATAACACCTTACTAGCATATTATGTAACAATTGGCG
The DNA here is from genome assembly GCA_021292105.1 of Anadara kagoshimensis. Lineage (NCBI taxonomy): Eukaryota > Metazoa > Mollusca > Bivalvia > Arcoida > Arcidae > Anadara > Anadara kagoshimensis. The sequence continues at coordinate 23,554,035 of CM037871.1, read as the reverse complement.
CAATGTACCTGATATGATAAATAACACATTACTAGCATATTCTGTAACAATTGGCCCAATGTACCTGATATGATAAAATAACACCTTACTAGCATATTCTGTAACGATAGCCCGAATGTACCTGATATGATAAAATAACACCTTACTAGCATATTCTGTAACAATTGGCCCAATGTACCTATATGATAAAAAAACCTTACTAGCATATTCTGTAATGATAGCCCGAATGTACCTGATATGATAAAATAACACCTTACTAGCATATTCTGTAACAATGGGCCCAATGTACCCGATATGATAAAAAAACACCTTACTAGCATATTCTGTAACAATTGGCCCAATGTACCTGATATGATAAAATAACACCTTACTAGCATATTCTGTAACAATTAACCCAATGTACCTGATATGATAAAAAAACACCTTACTAGCATATTCTGTAACAATTGGCCCAATGTACCTGATATGATAAAAACACCTTACTAGCATATTCTGTAACAATTGGCCCAATGTACCTATATGATAAAAAAACACCTTACTAGCATATTCTGTAATGATAGCCCAATGTACCTGATATAATAAAATAACACATTACTAGCATATTCTGTAACAATTGGCCCAATGTACCTGATATGATAAATAACACATTACTAGCATATTCTGTAACAATTGGCCCAATGTACCTGATATGATAAAATAACACCTTACTAGCATATTCTGTAACAATTGGCCCAATGTACCTGATATAATAAAAAACACATTACTAGCATATTCTGTAACAATTGGCCCAATGTACCTGATATGATAAATAACACATTACTAGCATATTCTGTAACAACTGGCCCAATGTACCTGATATGATAAAATAACACCTTACTAGCATATTCTGTAACAATTGGCCCAATGTACCTGATATGATAAAATAACACATTACAAGCATATTCTGTAACAATAGGCCCTATGTACCTGATATGATAAAATAACACCTTACTAGCATATTCTGTAACAATTGGCCCAATGTACCTGATATGATAAATAACACCTTACTAGCATATTCTGTAACAATTGGCCTAATGTACCGGATATGATAAAATAACACCTTACTAGCATATGCTTTAACAATTGGCCCAATGTACCTGATATGATAAAATAACACCTTACTATCATATTCTGTAACAATTGGCCTGATGTGCCCGATATGATAAAATAACACCTTACTAGCATATGCTTTAACAATTGGCCCAATGTACCTGATATGATAAAATAATACCTGACTAGCATATTCTGTAGCAATATGCCTAATGTGCCCGATATGATAAAATAACACCTTACTAGCATATTCTGTAACAACTGGCCCAATGTGCCAGATATGATAAAATAACACCTTACTAGCATATTCTGTAACAACTGGCCCAATGTGCCAGATATGATAAAATAACACCTTACTAGCATATTCTGTAACAATTGGCCCAAAGTACCTGATATGATAAAATAACACCCTACTAGCATATTCTGTAACAACTGGCCCAATGTACCTGATATGATAAAATAACACCTTACTAGCATTATTCTGTAACAACTGGCCCAATGTGCCCGATATGATAAAATAACACCTTACTAGCATATTCTGTAACAACTGGCCCAATGTGCCAGATATGATAAAATAACACCTTACTAGCATATTCTGTAACAATTGGCCCAATGTACCTGATATGATAAAATAACACCTTACTAGCATATTCTGTAACAACTGGCCCAATGTACCTGATATGATAAAATAACACCTTACTAGCATATTCTGTAACAACTGGCCCAATGTACCTGATATGATAAAAAAACACCTTACTAGCATATTCTGTAATGATAGCCCGAATGTACCTGATATGATAAAATAACACCTTACTAGCATATTCTGTAACAACTGGCCCAATGTACCTGATATGATAAAATAACACCTTACTAGCATATTCTGTAACAACTGGCCCAATGTACCTGATATGATAAAATAACACCTTACTAGCATATTCTATAACAATTGGCCCAATGTACCTGATATGATAAATAACACCTTACTAGCATATTCTGTAACAATTGGCCTAATGTACCGGATATGATAAAATAACACCTTACTAGCATATGCTTTAACAATTGGCCCAATGTACCTGATATGATAAAATAACACCTTATTAGCATATTCTGTAACAATTGGCCTGATGTGCCCGATATGATAAAATAACACCTTACTAGCATATGCTTTAACAATTGGCCCAATGTACCTGATATGATAAAATAATACCTTACTAGCATATTCTGTAACAATTGGCCCAATGTGCCAGATATGATAAAATAACACCTTACTAGCATATTCTGTAACAACTGGCCAAATGTGCCAGATATGATAAAATAACACCTTACTACCATATTCTGTAACAACTGGCCCAATGTGCCATATATGATAAAATAACACCTTACTAGCATATGCTTTAACAATTGGCCCAATGTACCTGATATGATAAAATAATACCTTACTAGCATATTCTGTAGCAATAGGCCTAATGTGCCCGATATGATAAAATAACACCTTACTAGCATATTCTGTAACAATTGGCCCAATGTACCTGATATGATAAAATAGCACCCTACTAGCATATTCTGTAACAACTGGCCCAATGTACCTGATATGATAAAATAACACCTTACTAGCATTATTCTGTAACAACTGGCCCAATGTGCCCGATATGATAAAATAACACCTTACTAGCATATTCTGTAGCAATAGGCCTAATGTGCCCGATATGATAAAATAACACCTTACTAGCATATTCTGTAACAATTGGCCCAATGTACCTGATATGATAAAATAACACCCTACTAGCATATTCTGTAACAACTGGCCCAATGTACCTGATATGATAAAATAACACCTTACTAGCATTATTCTGTAACAACTGGCCCAATGTGCCCGATATGATAAAATAACACCTTACTAGCATATTCTGTAACAACTGGCCCAATGTGCCAGATATGATAAAATAACACCTTACTAGCATATTCTGTAACAACTGGCCCAATGTACCTGATATGATAAAATAACACCTTACTAGCATATTCTGTAACAATTGGCCCAATGTACCTGATATGATAAAATAACACATTACAAGCATATTCTGTAACAATAGGCCCTATGTACCTGATATGATAAAATAACACCTTACTAGCATATTCTGTAACAATTGGCCCAATGTACCTGATATGATAAATAACACCTTACTAGCATATTCTGTAACAATTGGCCTAATGTACCGGATATGATAAAATAACACCTTACTAGCATATGCTTTAACAATTGGCCCAATGTACCTGATATGATAAAATAACACCTTATTAGCATATTCTGTAACAATTGGCCTGATGTGCCCGATATGATAAAATAACACCTTACTACCATATGCTTTAACAATTGGCCCAATGTACCTGATATGATAAAATAATACCTTACTAGCATATTCTGTAACAATTGGCCCAATGTGCCAGATATGATAAAATAACACCTTACTAGCATATTCTGTAACAACTGGCCAAATGTGCCAGATATGATAAAATAACACCTTACTAGCATATTCTGTAACAACTGGCCCAATGTGCCAGATATGATAAAATAACACCTTACTAGCATATGCTTTAACAATTGGCCCAATGTACCTGATATGATAAAATAACACCTTATTAGCATATTCTGTAACAATTGGCCTGATGTGCCCGATATGATAAAATAACACCTTACTAGCATATGCTTTAACAATTGGCCCAATGTACCTGATATGATAAAATAATACCTTACTAGCATATTCTGTAACAATTGGCCCAATGTGCCAGATATGATAAAATAACACCTTACTAGCATATTCTGTAACAACTGGCCAAATGTGCCAGATATGATAAAATAACACCTTACTAGCATATTCTGTAACAACTGGCCCAATGTGCCAGATATGATAAAATAACACCTTACTAGCATATGCTTTAACAATTGGCCCAATGTACCTGATATGATAAAATAATACCTTACTAGCATATTCTGTAGCAATAGGCCTAATGTGCCCGATATGATAAAATAACACCTTACTAGCATATTCTGTAACAACTGGCCCAATGTGCCAGATATGATAAAATAACACCTTACTAGCATATTCTGTAACAACTGGCCCAATGTGCCAGATATGATAAAATAACACCTTACTAGCATATTCTGTAACAATTGGCCCAAAGTACCTGATATGATAAAATAACACCCTACTAGCATATTCTGTAACAACTGGCCCAATGTACCTGATATGATAAAATAACACCTTACTAGCATTATTCTGTAACAATTGGCCTAATGTACCTGATATCATAAAATAACACCTTACTAGCATATTCTGTATTGATAGCCCCAATGTACCTGATATGATAAAATAACACCTTACTAGCATATTCTGTAACAACTGGCCCAATGTGCCAGATATGATAAAATAACACCTTACTAGCATATTCTGTAACAATTGGCCCAATGTACCTGATATGATAAAATAACACCTTACTAGCATATTCTGTAACAACTGGCCCAATGTACCTGATATGATAAAATAACACCTTACTAGCATATTCTGTAACAACTGGCCCAATGTACCTGATATGATAAAATAACACCTTACTAGCCAGTAGTTTTGGAGGAGTTGATTAAAATGTTAAAAGTTTATACATGATGTACGACGCATGATGCACAACATATGAAATTAGATGGCAAAAGCTCAGATGAGCCTTTGGCTTAGGTGAGCTAAAAATCTCATTCCATTATAATTAAATACATTGCATCAGAAGCATCTGAATTCAATTGATTATCCATTGTGATTTTTAACTGATGTTGCAGCACTACCGTTAACTAAAGTCAGTTAGGTAATTTATTTATGCGTACATACCATGCATTTATAATAGCAGTCTGTCATAATTATAAACATCCTTTTAGATAGGCTACTTGGAAAATTGTGTTTCATAGTAACATCAACCTTGGGTTTAATTATAATTTGAGAAAAAAATTAATAAGGAGTTACTGACAGAATTGTTGGAATAATAATGAATTTATTATTCATGTTATCATTTACCTGTTTATGTAAATCTTCAAATTCAGAATATCTTTTTTCTACATTATGAATTCTTCCTGAAGTACACACTTCAATGTTAAAAGCCTGAAATAAATGTCATAAAAATGTAAAAAATATACAGTACACAAATAGGCATTATTAAGTTTTAGATTTGATACTATTGAGCTGATAAACAAATTAATTTCTACTCAACAGTATCTAGCTTCTATAGTAAAAATACAGAAAATAAATCTAACTTATTTTCCACAACATGGAGTGGTACATTAATAAAACCTATTTCTAAACCTTGTAAAAGAACACAAGATTCATCAGAAAAAAGGTGCAACAAACACCCAATGAACCTTAAAATTCATGTCCCATACCTCCTGTTGAAGTTCAACAGTCACAATATTAATTATAAATATATATTAATTCAATACAGAAAACACAATAATTTTCCTCACTTTGAGCCAAAATGCCAAAGTATTTATTAATCAATTATTGCTTCTAAAATATTACTGTCAATATAATGTTTATTGACACATTATCTATGTTTAATCATTCCTAGAGGGGGGTTTTACTGGAATAAATGCAAAATTCCCCGAATAGTTAAGACACTATCTATAATTTTTACACACAAAAAAAACGGAATATTAATACAAAATCTGAAATAATAAGGAAGAAATCCATAATATTTAGATAGAATCCAGAATAAATCAGACAGAACCCGAAATAATAATACAAACATCTGGAATAATTAGAATTTTGATTTTACAGTAAATTTTAGATTCCGGTAAACATCTGATTATTCTAGAAAGTGTCCTATTTATATGGTAACTGATGAATGTGTGTTACCTCTGTCATGTTCAGAAGCAGTCATGAACTTTAGATATGTGTAACAAAATAAAATAAAATAATAAAATTGCTTCATTTATTTACATTCCATTCACCTAAAATGAATAATATGTGTAACAGAATTGTTGGAAGAACACCTTTGTCAGGTTCACATTACCTTATATTAGATATTATTTTTAGACTACATGAGCCCATCAAAGAATGATGAAAAAGATACTAACTTCTATAGTCCAATCACATTTTCAGTGATGAAAAAAACATGTTTTGAATGGGTGGTGTGATTCAAACTTAGAAATCTTACTTGATATAACAATAGACCTGAAGTTTCACATGTCTTTTAAGAACATATTTTTTCATATTTTGAATATTTTTTGCAAATATCTCGGCTTTTTAATCTTTTTCCTTTTAATTTATATATGAATAAATTTTAATATACTTTTTCGATAAAAGTTTGTTGAGAAATAAATACTTGTTCGTTTGCAGTCTTGTTTTAAATGTAGTTATTTAAAAATGCTATTTTTCTATCTACATGGTAAAAATAAGAGTTTTTGGGAGTTAACATTTCACAATTAATTGAAAGGTAGCTGTTGTTCCTCCGATATTTTGATATTGCATATTCGACAGCTTCATTCATATGTCATTCAGAACCGAGTTCCGATTGGATAATACGTATTCACGTGATACAGGTTGTTACAGGTGTTCCTATTCCTAACCAGTATATGTCACGGACTAGCCCATTGTACTTGTTTATGAATGAACAACAGGTTAAAACAGCACAAACATAAAAATAAAGGACAAAATTCATTCATTACACTTGTTTGGCCTTGAGCGACACAATTTTTTAATTTAATGTTTTAAAACTACAAAACATTGAAGGTAATCTAACAAAACTGAGATTTTTGTCTCAAAAGACGAATGTATTGGCCATAAAGCATTTTACTACGTGATATGCATATTCTGAATTTTGATGTGCGCCTGATAAAAACTGGTTTTATTTGATTTTTAGACTTAATATAAGAAATTTAACCAAATTCTTTTAACACATGTTATAAAAATAACAGATCTACATACAGTATTAATGAAATTTGAGGTAATAGGTAATCCATGATCTTTTTAAGGCCACATCGGTATTCATCACTGAATAAGTGATAGGACTATAAATGTTTGAGATTCCCAGCCTTAAACTAAGTACTTTCTGGATCTTTATTCTCAACCCATGGGTACAGGGGACTCATACTGGAGTCCCAATCCTGAGAGCAAGCTTATACGATTAATCATTATAGACCTAATCATAGATTCGAATACAATTTCAATAATGAACATCAATAATTGCACTTTATTCCTTGGTATATTTCCTTTCCTCTCCCAGTCAATCATCTATTGATTAGGGTGACAATTGAGATTATAAGAATGCATTATGACAATTTATGAGTATCCATGTAGGATAGGGAAATGTCACCTGAGGGGTTGAACATTTCAGCCAGAGACGAGGCTTGCCGGGAATTATAATCCTATAACAGTATAAGATTGCCTAGAGGAATGGACATTCAATTATTTAACTTTTCATACAAAACAAGAAAATATATAGTTTAGGGGTGTGGATCTTAACCATTTAAAAGTTAGTTACCAGCCCTAACCCGTCCCCACCATCCCTGTGAACTGATGCCATCATGAGTATTTTTTTTCAGTATCACTCTTTTCAACTTTGCAACCAGAACCAGAAAATATATTGTTTAGGAGTGGGGATCTCAACCATTTAAAAGTAAGCAAACAGCCCAGCCCCCCCCCCCCCCTTTCACTCTGATATAACCCCATGGGTTTTTCTTTAGTATCACTCTATTCATCCTTTTATATGGAACCAGAAAATATATATTTTATGGCTGGGGATCTCAACCATTTTAAAGTTAGCACACTGCCCCGCCCATCGCCGCCCTCACTATGAAATGACCTCATTGATTTTTCTTTAGTATCACTCTATTCAACTTTTCATGTAGAACCAGAAAATATATAGTTCATGGGTGGAGATCTCAACTGTTTAAAAGTTAGCACACTGCCCCGCCTATCCCCAACCCTCCCTGATACCCTCTGGAAAATCTTGTGATAAGGACTTGTGTATCTTGAGATGCTGATCATGAATATATATGGTTTTATAGTACAAAATAAAGAATAAATTGCAAAATTGATGATTATTGTTTTTAAGACCACCCCCCCCCCTTCTGCCCCTCCCCCACTGGAATTTAAATATTACCTGGTTACAATAGATCAAAATCACCCTGAAAATTTGAGTTAGATTGATTGCTACAATAGATAAATTTGAGTAAGATTGATTGATGCGTTTAAGAGACAGGTGGTGGACAAAAAGTGACCAGGAGAAGTTAATAATAACAAGAGGCCCATGGGCCTTATACGCTCACCTGATAACTAATGGCTAGCTGATAGATTTAAAGACAACGTAAATACTAAACCCCAATGACCCCATTTTTTCTTTACATCAAAATGATCATTGTATCAATACCTACAACATTCTAATATACATGCCTATACAAAACGTTTATAGTTTTCAAGATAATTAACCATTTCAGTATTGTTTTACATCTGTGACCTTGACCTTTAAACCCATGACCTTTTCTATACATCAAAATGATTGTTTTATCGATACCTACAACATTCTATATACATCCTTATACAAAAAGTTAATAGTTTTCGAGATAATTAACCATTTCGGTATTGTTTTCGCATCTGTGACCTTGACCTTTGAACCCATGACCTTTTTCTTTACATCAAAATGATCGTTGTATCAATACCTACAACATTCTAATATACATGCCTATACAAAAAGTTTATAGTTTTCGAGATAATTAACCATTTTGGTGTCGTTTCGCATCTGTGACCTTGACCTTTGAACCCATGACCTTTTTCTATACATCAAAATGATTGTTGTATCAATACCTACAACATTCTAATATACATGCCTATACAAAAAATTTATAGTTTTCGAGATAATTAACATTTTCGGTATTGTTTCGCATCTGTGACCTTGACCTTTGAACTCATGACCTTTTTCTAATACCTACAACATTCTAATATACATGCCTATACAAAAAGTTAATAGTTTTCGAGATAATTAACCATTTCAGTATTGATTTGCATCTGTGACCTTGACCTTTGAACCCATGACCTTTTTCTATACATCAAAATGATCGTCGTATCAATACCTACAACATTCTAATATACATGCCCATACAAAAGTTATAGTTTTCGAGATAATTAACCATTTCGGTATTGTTTCGCATCTGTGACCTTGACCTTTGAACCCATGACCTTTTTCTATACATCAAATGATTGCTGTATCAATACCTACAACATTCTAATATACATGCCTATACAAAAAGTTTATAGTTTTCGAGATAATTAACCATTTTGGTATTGTTTCGCATCTGTGACCTTGACCTTTGAACCCATGACCTTTTTCTATACATCAAAATGATCGTTGTATCAATATCAACAACATTCTAATATAAATGCCTATACAAAAAGTTTATAGTTTTCGAGATAATTAACCATTTCGGTATTGTTTCGCATCCGTGACCTTGACCTTTGAACCCATGACCTTTTTCTATACATCAAAATGATCGTTGTAACAATATCTACAACATTCTAATATAAATGCCTATATAAAAAGTTTATAGTTTTCGAGATAATTAACCATTTCGGAATTGTTTCGCATCTGTGACCTTGACCTTTGAACCCATGACCTTTTTCTATACATCAAAATGGTCGTTGTATCAATACCTACAACATTCTAATATACATGACTATACAAAAAGTTTATAGTTTTAGAGATAATAAGTATAATCAGAGGTAAAAAAAATTAGGTCACGACCTTCACAATTGACCTTGACCTCATTTTAAAGATACTAACAAGAAGATGTCAAAACTGAAAACCCCATGTCATTATCTGGTCAAGTAGTCAAGTTATAACAATTTGAAGCTATTTTACGATTTTTTAAAAAAACGCAAAACGCGTAACCCATTTTTCGACCGAATTTCACGAAATGAACAAACTATAGGCTTAAGACCCTAGAGAAGCCAAATATCACATCAGATTTTTTCTCCAATCAATACTTTCGGAGAAGAAGATTTTTTTAAGATTTTTGCACCCCTAGGTCACCTTGACCTAGTTATGGTAGCCATGGCAATGCCACGAACAAATCTGAATTGCACCGACCCAGACATGCTTCTGACCAAGTCTCGTTGAAATCTGCCCAGTGGTTCGTGAGAAGTAGATGAAAATGTGAAAAGTTTACGACGACGACGACGACGACGACAGACAACGGACAAATTGTGATCAGAAAAGCTCACTTGAGCCTTTGGCTCAGGTGAGCTAATAATAACGAGTATTAATGTAATGATGGACGCATCATTACAAATAACGCCCCCAAACGAATAAAAGTCAATTCCTGTATTCAGAACTCATGTTAGGAGGACTTATGTTGCTTTTTCTATGACCATGACAACGGCCGCCATTTTGAAAATTTTAAACCTTTAAACAAGATCTACATACAATAGAAAAACTGCATAGAAACCCAATGAATTTTTGCCATTGTTAAAAATGATGTCTTAGCATAATTTACAAAATGTATCATTTATTCATTTACATGGTATTACATTATTGTAAACATGTATTTCACCCTTTTTTATCAAATATCAGGTTTCCAAACAACATATTTTAATCCCTGCATGCATTATTAGAAATCTAAAACTTGTATTAATTTTACAATAATTTTGTATATGTATATTCATTGGTCAATTACAAATATTCAAATGTGGTTAATACTATAAAGGTGGAGCAAATTACTTGAGTGATAGATGATACCCTGAAATTCAAACAATAGGCAAAGTTGATTGACATCACCTATACCCAATATCACAACCTGCTGTTTTGATGAGCTAATGATATGTTGATTTTAAATTAATCCAAGCGTTTACCCATGTAATGTCATATTGATAACTCAATGCAGCTACTCCATCGATTTGAATAATAAATCATGCTCCAGGGATAACTGACCATTAGTGTCGCTTATAAAAAAGATATAGCTTGGGAGCTTTTGGACATGGATCAGTGATTACTTAAGTATCCTTGACAATGAAAATCCATGCTTATTGTTTTAATTCTTAAACAAAATGATAGAAACTATCCCATCAAGAAAACTCATATCTGAGGAAGGGGATCTCAAAGTTAGTACCTAGACCTACCTGTCCTCACCCTCCTACTGGAATGACCATATGGGTTTACTTTAGTATCAATCTATTCAACTTTTCATAAAGAATAAGAAAATATATATGTAAGGGGTGGTGATCTCAACTCATCAAAAGTTAATACCCAGCCCCGCCTGTCCTCGCTCTCCTCTGGATTAACGTCATTGGTATTTCTGCAGTATCACTCTATTCAACTTTTAAAACAAAACCGGAAAATATATAGTTCAGGGTAGGGATATTAAAAAGTTAGTACCAAGCCCCGCCTGTCCCCAACCCCATCAGGAATGACCCCATGGGATTTTCTTTTGTATCACTTTATTCAACTTTTCATGTAGAACCAGAAAATATATAGTTTGTGGGTGGGGATCTTAACCGTTTAAAAGTCAGCACACTGTCCCGCCCATCCCCACCCCTCCATGATACCCACTGGAAAATTTTGTGATAAGGACTTGTGCATCTTGAGATACTGATCATGAATATATATGGTTTTATAGTACAAAATAAAGTATAAATGGCAAAATTGATTATTATTGTTTTTAAGACCCCGCCCTCCTGCCCCTCCCCTAATGACCCCATGGACATTGTGGTTCGCCTCTGGGGAAGGAGATCAACCTTCATGTGAAGTTTGGTTAAGATTGGACCAACGGTCTTCGATAAATTGGTTGGACAAGTTCATGGCAGAAAGAAGAAGAAGAAGAGGAAGAATAATAAAAATAATAATAACAAGTATTAATGTAATGATGGATGCATCATTACAAATAAGGCACCCAAACGAATAAAAGTCAAACCCTGTGTTAAGAACTCATATTATTAGAAATTAACAGTTTTTTTTACTTCAAGGTTTAAATGAAATAAAGATTCAAGAGATGTCACCTTATTGGTCAACTAGAATGTATACTTGGAGCAAGCGTGTTCATTGTATGCTCTCTCTCTCTCTCTCTCTCTCTCTCTCTCTCTCTCTGAAATCTTATTCTAAAAAAATTAGTGTCTTGCTGTCAAATGAAACTAGAAGTAGTACAGGAATCCAATTGGTTGAAATTCAAACAATAGGCAAATTTGATTGATATCACCTATACCCAGTATCACAACCTGTTGTTTTGATGAGCTAATGTGTTGATTTTAAATTAATCCAAGCATTTACCAATGTAATGTCATATTGATAACTAAACACAGCTACTCTATTGAATAGAATAATAAATCATGCCCCAGGGATAATTGACCATTAGTGTTGCTTATAAAAAAGATTTAGCTTGAGAGCTTTTGGACATGGATCAGTGATTACTTAAGTATTCTTTACAATGACAATTCATGCTTATTGTTTTAATTCTTAAACAAAATGATAGCAACAACCCCATGAAGAAAACTACAGTTTGAGGGTGGGGATCTCAAAGTTAGTACCTGACGTACCTGTCTCCACCCTCCTACTGGAATGACCACATGGGTTTACTTTAGTATCAATCTGTTCAACTTTTCATAAAGAATAAGAAAATATATATGTTAGGGGTGGGGATCTCAACTACTCAAAAGTTAGTACCCAGCCCCACCTGTCCCCTCCCTCCTCTGGATTAACGTCAGTTATTTCCGCAGTATCTCATGCACTCTATTCAACTTTTAAAACAGAACCGGAAAATATATAGTTTCAGAGTGGGAATATCAACCATTGAAAAGTTAGTACCAAGCCCGCCCGTCCCCACCCCCCATTAGGAATGACCCCATGGGATTTTCTTTAGTATCACTCTTTTCAACTTCCAATACAGAACAAGAATATATATAGTTTAGGGGTTGGGATCTCAATTGTTTCAATAATAGCATACTGCCCGGCCCATCCTTATCCTTCCCTGATACCCCCGGGTAAATCTTGTGATACAGACTTGTGCATCTTAAGACACTGATCATGAATATATATGGTTTTACAGTACAAAATAAAGTATAAATGGCAAAATTGATCCTTATTGTTTTTAAGACCCCGCCCTCCTGTCCCTCCCCTAATGACCCCACGACCATTTTGGCATGGTCTCTGGGGAAGGAGATGGAGATCAACCTTCATGTGAAGTTTGGTTAAGTTTGGACCAACAGTCTTCGAGAAATGTGTTGGACAAGTTCATGGTAGAAGAAGAAGAAGAGGAACAATAATGCATCATCACAAATAAGGCGCCCAAACGAATAAAAATCAAACCCTGTATTCAGAACACATATTAGGACTTGTACTTTTGTCACTTTATTCCATGTCCATGGCAACGGCTGCCATTTTGAAAATTTTAAACCTTTAATTAAGTTCCACATACAATAGAAAAACTGCAGAGAAACCGAATGACTTTTTGCCATTGTTAAAAAGACAACAAAAATATGATCACTTAGCAAAATTTACAAAATGTATCATTTATTCATTTACATGGTATTACATTATTGTAAACATGTACTTAATTAACCCTTTGTCTATCAAATAAAAGGTTTCCAAACTTAAAAATCTGTTAATCAAACAGTAATACTTATTTTAATCCCAGTTTGCATTATTAGAAATTTTAAACTTGTAATATTCTTTTCATTTTAAGATCTAATTTTATATATAGAAGTAGTACATGAATCCAATTGGTTGAAACTCAAACAATAGGCAAAGTTGATTGACATCACCTATACCCAATATCACAACTTGTTGTTTTGATGAACTATTGATGTGTTGATTTTAAATTAATCCAAGCATTTACCCATGTAATGTCATATTGATAACTCAATGCAGCTTCTCTATCGAATTGAATAATAAATCATGCCTTAGGGATAACTGATTATTAGTGTTGCTTATAAAAAATGATTTAGAGTTTTGGACATGGATCAGTGATTACTTAAGTATCCTTGACAATGGAAATTCATGCTTATTGTTTTACCTGCCTGTCCCCACCCTCCTATTGGAATGACCATATGGGTTTACTTTAGTATTAATCTATTCAACTTTTCATAAAGAATAAGAAAATATATATGTTAGGGGTGGGGATCTCAACTGACCAAAAGTTATTGCACAACCCCGCCTGTTCCCGCCCTCCTCTTGAATACGGTCATTGGTATTTCTGCAGTATCACTCTATTCAACTTTTTAAACAGAACCAGAAAATATATAGTTTCAGGGTAGGGATATCAACAATTTAAAAGTTAGTACAAAGCCTCGCCCGTCCCCACCCTCCATCAGGAATGACCCCATGGGATTGTTTTAGTATCACTCTATTCAACTTTTCATGTAGAACCGGAAAATATATAGTTTATGGGTGGGGATCTCAACCATTTAAAAGTTAGCACACTGCCCCGCCCATCCCCACCCTCACTGATACCCCCGGGAAAATCATGTGATACAGACTTGTGCATCTTGAGACATTGATCTTGAATATATTTGGATTTATAATACAAAATAAAGTATAAATTGCAAAATTGATTATTATTATTTTTAAGACCCCGCCCTCCTGCCACTCCCCTAATGACCCCATGGCCATTTTGGCATGGCCTCAGGGCAAGGGGATGAAAATCAACCTTCATGTGAAGTTTGGTTAAGATTGGACCAACGGTCTTCGCGAAAATGGTGGGACAAGTTCATGCCAAGAATAGGAGGAAGAAGAGGAAGAATAGTAATAACGAGTATTAATGTAATGATGGATGCATCATTACAAATAAGGCGCTCAAACAAATAAAAATCAAACCCTGTATTCAGAACTCATATTAGGATGACTTGTACTTTTGTCACTTTTTCCATATCCTATTGAATGACCATATGGGTTTACTTAAATATCAATCTATTCAACTTTTCATAAAGAATAAGAAAATATATATGTTAGGGGTGGGGATCTCAACTGTTCAAAAGTTAGTACCCAGCCCCGCCTGTCCCCACCCTCCTCTGGAATAACGTCATTTTTATTTCTGCACTATCATTCTATTCAACTTTAAAAGCCGAACCAGAAAAAATATATTTTCAGGATGGGGATATCAACCATTTAAAAGTTAGTACCAAGCCCCGCCCATCACCACCCATCCCAACTCTCCATCAAGAATGACCCCATGGGACTTTCTTTAGTATCACTCTATAGAACCAGATAATATATAGTTTATGGGTGGGGATCTTAACCGTTTAAAAGTTAGCACACTGCCCCACCCATCCCCACCCTCCCTGATACCCCCGGGAAAATCTTGCGATACAGCCTTGTACATCTCGAGACACCGATCATGAATATATATGGTTTTATAGTACAAAATATAGTATAAATAGCAAAATTGAGCATTATTGTTTTTAAGACCCCGCCCTCCTGCCCCTCCCCTAATGACCCCATGGGCATTTTACCTCGGCCTCTGGGGAAGGAGATGGGGATCAACCTTCGTGTGAAGTTTGGTTAAGATTGGACCAAGGGTCTTCGAGAAATTGGTTGGACAAGTTCATGGCCGGAAGAAGAAGAAGAGGAAGAATAATAATAATAATAAGAAACGGTGCAAAAACAATAAGTCGCCAAACTTTGTTTGGGCGCCTTAATAACGAGTACTAATGTAATGATGGATGCATCATTACAAATAAGGCGCCCAAACGAATAAAAATCAAACCCTGTATTCAAAACACATATTAGGACTTGTACTTTTGTTGCTTTTTTCCATTTCCATGGCAATGGCTGAAAATTTTAAACCTTTAAATAAGTTCTACACACAATAGAAAAATTTTAAAATTGTAATATTCTTTTCATTTTAAGATTTAATTTTATATAGAGAAGTAGTACATGAATCCAATTGGTTGAAATTCAAACAATAGGCAAAGTTGATTGACATCACCTATACCCAATATCACAAACCATTGTTTTGATGAGCTAATGATGTGTTGATTTTAAATTAATCCAAGCATTTACCCATATAATGGCATACTGATAACTAAATGAAGCTACTCTATCGAATTGAATAATAAATCATGCCCCAGGGATAACTGACCACTAGTGTTGCTTTTGAAAAAAAAATAGCTTGAGAGCTTTTGGACATGGATCAGTGATTACTTAAGTATCCTTGACAATGAAAATTCATGCTTATTGTTTTAATTCTTAAACAAAATGATAGCAACCAGCCCATGAAGAAAACTGTAGTTTGAGGGTGGGGATCTCAAAGTTAGTACCTAGACCTACCTGTCTCCACCCTCCTATTGGAATGCCCATATGGGTTTACTTAAGTATCAATCTATTCAACTTTTCATAAAAAATAAGAAAATATATATGTTAGGCGTGGGGATCTCAACTGATCAAAAGTGAGTACCCAGCCCCGCCTGTCTCTGCCCTCCTCTGGAAAACGCCATGGGCATTTCTTCAGTATCACTCTATTCAACTTTTACAACAGAACCGGAAAATATATAGTTTCAGGGTGGGATATCAACCATTTAAAAGATAGAACCAAGCCCTGCCCGTCCCCACCCTCCATCAGGAATGAACCCATGGGATTTTCTTTAGCATCACTCTATTCAACTTTTTATGTAGAACCAGAAAATATATAGTTTATGGGTGGGGATCTCAACCGTTTAAAAGTTAGCACACTGCCCCGCCCATCCCCACCCCTCCCTGATACCGTAGGGAAAATCTACTGATGCAGACTTGTGCATCTTGAGATACTGATCATGAATATATATGGTTTTATAGTACAAAATAAAGTATAAATGGCAAAATTGATCATTATTGTTTTTAAGACCCCGCCCTCCTGCCCCTCCCCTAATGACCCCATGGGCATTTTACCTCGGCCTCTGGGGAAGGAGATGGGGATCAACCTTCATGTGAAGTTTGGTTAAGATTGGACCAACGGTCTTCGAGAAATTGGTTGGACAAGTTCATGGCCGGAAGAAGAAGAAGAAGAGGAAGAATAATAATAATAATAATAATAAGAAACGGTGCAAAAACAATAAGTCGCCAAACTTTGTTTGGGCGCCTTAATAATAAATAAGAAACTGTGCAAAAACAATAAGTCGCCAAACTTTGTTTGGGCGCCTTAATAATAATAATAATAAGAAACGGTGCAAAAACAATAGGTCGCCAAACTTCGTTTGGGCGCCTTAATATTAATAAGAAACAGTGCAAAAATAATAAGTCGCCAAACTTCGTTTGAGCGCCTTAATAATAAGAAACAGTGCAAAAACAATAAGTCGCCAAACTTTGTTTGGGCACCTTAATAATAATAAGAAGAAGAAACGGGTCAAGAACAATAAGTCGCCAAACTTCCTTTGGGCGCCTTAATTAATAATAATAATAATAATAATAATATAATAAAAAGAAATGGTGCAAAAACAATAAGTCGCCAAACTTCGTTTGGGCGCCTTAATAATAATAGGAAGAAGAAATGGTGCAAAAACAATAAGTTGCCGAACTTCGTTTGGGTGCCTTAATAATAATAGTCGAGAACCGGAATCGGAAGGAAAAGCTGCAATAAGTCTTCCAAACTAGTATACTAGGTGGAAGACTTTATAATAACGACTATTTATGTAATGACAAATGCATCATTACAAATAAGGCACCCAAACGAATAACTCTGTATTAAAAACTCATATTAGGAGGACTTGTACTTTTGTTGCTTTTTTTTCTATGTCTATGGTAACGACCGCCATTTTGAAAACTTTAAACCTTTCAAAATAAATCACTGCAGAGAAACCCAATGACTATTTGCCAATGTTAAAATGACAACAAAATTATGATCACTTTTGATTTTTTAATGAACCTGTGTAATTGCATTGATTTATAATCCTATAAGCCTGTCTAGAGGCTAAAGTAATGGATATGCAATAATTTGTAAAGATAGTTGTTTTTTGACATTATGAAATTGATTAGAATGACCCTGGGGTTCCATTCTTCTTTTATATCACTCTACTCAACTATTTACACAGAGCCAGAAAATATAAAGTCTTAAGGTGAGGATATCTACAATAAAATTAAATACCCAGCCAATGCCTGCCTCCAACCTCCCTCTGCAATGACTCCAGTGGTTCTTCTTTAGAATCACTCTATTCTTTCACTTTTCACAATAAAGTCAGGAAAATATATAGTTAAGGGTTGAGGATTTCAACTTATAAAATTGAGCACATGACAGTTGTATACAATCTGTGAAATATTTTTATAAATTTGTTTAACAACCCCTCCCCCTTTTAATTCTGTTAGGATTTTATGTATATTGACAGTGCTAATGAAAATTTCATATATTTTAAACCATTTAATGCAGTGTAATTGAGAATTATATACATCTGAATTAGTCTTAAAGAGGAAGATTCAGTAAGAGTTATCTCTCTTTGTACATATTTGAATAATTCAATTTGGAGCACTTTTGATTTTCCCGTCTTTTTCAGTTTCCGTGGCAACAACCACCATTTTGGCAATGCCTCCAGGGTTCTAAGTTTGAAGTTCTACTGTAGTTTAGGGGTGGGGATCTCAACCATTTAAAAGTTAGCACCCAGCCCCACCCGTCCCCACCCTCACTCTGAAATCACCCCATGGGTTTTTCTTTAGTATCACTCTATTCATCTTTTCATATGGAACCAGAAATTATACAGTTTAGGGGTGGAGATCTTAACCGTTTAAAAGTTGAACTTATGTTGGGGTGACTTTATGAAATATTTTTCACTGAGATGTAACATAATCAATCACATTCAACCAGTTTCTTGTCATTTAAGAGGTGTAGTTACTGGCTTTAAAATTGAGAGTTGTGTGTTCAAACATGTGAGAATATTACAGATTTTCTAAAATGATTTTCATGGTTGTACACAAAAACTGTAAAATGTTAACAAGATAGTGTTAATGATGAGACTTAAAATCATTGTGGATTCAGACAATTCTGTAGAGAATAGGCTGCATATTGCTTCTACATAAGACACCTACTATAAAGTGACTGGTACACACTTTGAAAAATTGTTTTGACTAAAAGTATGACATTCCTGAACTTCTGTGGTTCTAACTAAATGAAAGAATTCAACAAATAAATTTATTTCATAAATCCATTAAAATTTATAAGGTATGAGTGATATTAATATACAAATGTTTAAAACACTTGGGAAGAACAAGGCACATTTTAAAAGTTAAAACAATCTCAGGCTGAACATGAAAATAACATTCACCTCTCATAAATAAATACAAAAAGAATGTAGATATGATATGTACTGTAAACTACATATACATTTTATAAATTTGAATATCTAAGAGAATTTGAAGTTTTCACAAGTACAACATCTATGCCTCCATGAGCTGATGAAATTTGATCGGATTCACTATTAATGAAATGAGGGCTCTCTAACTTGATCAGCAATTTTTTTCAGTACAATATCATTACATTTAAGTCTTTAAATACCCTCAGGCCTGTATAAAATTACCACAGTTCAATACATATCAATATCATTTGGTTCATAATACTTGTTACTGCTCAATGAGTTGAGTAACGGTGTTTAACGCCCACTCAAGAATATTTCACTTATATCGAGACATTGCAAGCTGTATACAAAGTTCAGGAATTTTGCCTGTGCTTTGGCTTTGCGTTGATGGCATTATACAGCAGGGTTCTTTATCGTGCAAAGCCTAATATGACATGGGACCT
The DNA here is from genome assembly GCA_021292105.1 of Anadara kagoshimensis. Taxonomy (NCBI): domain Eukaryota; kingdom Metazoa; phylum Mollusca; class Bivalvia; order Arcoida; family Arcidae; genus Anadara; species Anadara kagoshimensis. The sequence goes on along the minus strand of CM037871.1, from coordinate 23,534,234 downwards.
CATTTATTTTAAGTTCCCATCAGAATGAACCATGACTTTCATTTGTTAATGCTGATTGCTTGGCGAAAAAACAGTCACTACTTACTTTCAAGTCTTGGGTCAGACCTGGATGGGGTTCAAACCCACGACTTCCCACTTACAAAGCGAGCACTCTGTTACTGCTCAATGATTTGAATGAAGAATGAACAGCTGAATAAATTCATTAAATTCATTTTGAATTAACTTTCTTACTTAAAAGTTACAAAGCAGATAAGAGTGAAGGAGATAAACAATTCTTAAAGAAACTTTCAGTTTAGTTGATACAGAGTTCCATATATTTGTTTTGAATGGTACACGTTCAATATAAATACCTTTCTGTGTATAAAGAATAAAGTCAAAAAAGGTGCAGTACACACTGCCATTTGTCCGAAAATCTGACTATAGTATGGTGAGTTCTCACTCTGTCGGGTGAATTATTTCACCTATAATGTAAAGCACTATAAAACTGTGATTGTTAGTCTGCCCCTCCTTTGATAATTCCATAAATAATTGTCTGATTGTCCAGTAGTACACTCGCTAACATTTTTATGTCATCTTTATCCATAAATTGGTTAATATTGTCAGCTCCATATTTCTTAATTATGTCTATTTTATACAGATTATGTTCAACAAAATCTACACTTTCATCTGAATCCGAGTAGGATAATATATAAAGTGCTACACTGGATAAATTTGACCACTTTAATAATTTTGTGACACCTCTTTATATTTTCTTCCTGTCCAGTGTCTCATAAGGTAGTGTCTGGTAGTCATCATGTGGTGTGGGGCCAGGTTTCTTATAGACTGTAATATCACATCTGAAATATATTTGAGTTGAGTTGAGTAATGGTGTTTTACGTCCCAGTCAAGAATATTTCACTTATATCGAGACGTCGCCAGCTATAGGCAAATGTGCAGAAATTTTGCCTGTGTGTTGCGCTGATGGCATTATACAGCAGGGTTCTTTATCGTGCCAAGCCTACCAAGACACGGGACCTCGTTTATTTTAAGTTCCCATCCAAAAGAACCGTGACTTTCATTTCGTAATGCCAGTGCTTGGCGAAAGAACAGTCACTACCCACTTTTAAGTCTTGGGTCAGACCCGGCCGGGGCTCGAACCCACGACCTCCCACTTACGGAGAGCACTCTACCAACTGAGCTACTGCAGTGGTCTGAAATATAGTAGATCATGTAGATATAAATTCATCTTTCAAAATGTTTAATAGAAGTCTTATTTTACATACAAATTAAGAGATACTGGTTACTGGATTTGCTGTAATTACTTATTATGTATTTTAATGTATGACTTGCTTACACCAGAGAAATAATGGAAGATCTTATAGTTTTATCCCTGCTATAAGCCATGATCTCAATTTACAGTTAAACCTTGACAAATCAACCCTATTGATTTTGTTTGGTCAAATATTAGCATAATAAAGGATTTTAGTGTTACATCAAGGTTGACATGGAGAACAAAACATAAAAGTAATGGATTTGGAACTTCAAAATATTGTTTATGTGGAATAAAAATAACAATGTTTTACTGTATAAGTTTCCCAATCTTATTCCTGATACAGTGTTCAATCTAGGGTTTTTCAGAGAAGCCATTTTCAAATACATTCCTAAACAACACCATAACATAAATATTGTTGTGTTCATGTAATGTTAAATATGGTCCACTAAGGCCTTAGAAATTGGTTCATTTGGCAAAATAAAGACCCAACCATCCCTTCTATAATTAACACTGACTGTTAGAAAAACAATCTTTTAAAGCCAAATATTTTGCCTATCTCAAATGACCTCAAATGAACATCTCCAATCAAACCAGAGATGGTAAGCTATTTGGTTTACATTATTATCTGTAGTTCTGGTTCAGCAAACATTGGTATTCTAAGAGATTTAAAAATTTTGTAAGGATGAGCTAAAAAAGAGCAATTTCATTCTGGTATATATACCTCAAATGAACATCTCCAATCAAACCAGAGATGGTAAGCTATTTGGTTTACATTATTATCTGTAGTTCTGGTTCAGCAAACATTGGTATTCTAAGAGATTTAAAAATTTTGTAAGGATGAGCTAAAAAAGAGCAATTTCATTCTGGTATATATACCTGCCCAGTATTTTCTAACAAAATCCATAAATTATAAGGTTCTGCAGATTGTCTTGACTCTGCCCTGGTACACATTTTGCTAGATGATGTACATCATACCATTATCTGAAATAATAATTATAACATGCAACAATACATTAAAAATTTACTAAAACAATCCAAGGTGTACCTGTTTAGACACAGGGCCCTGTAACAATTTAAAAAAAAAATTGGTCAAAATAGTTAGGTGACTATATTTGTTGGTTTTTTTTTTTTTTTTAATTTTTTTTACAGTAATTACTCTAACTTGACCATATATTTTTATAATCCTTTTTACAGACCCCCATGCTTCAGAGTGGTCTCAGGATCAGACCCTGGTTCATCTGAAGCATTTACAGGCACTTGTTTCTGATATTTAAAAAAAATTACACTCTAACCAAAAATATGACAGTGTTATTTTTTAATACCAGAAACAAGTGCTTATGCAGTGAACACTAAATTCAGTTTTCTCAATGAACGTTTTATTATATTATTATTATTATTATTATTATTATTATTATTATACTACAATGACCGTACATACCTATATCTCCTCTCAGAACATTATGGACATAACCATTTGAATGCAGCTGATAAGTGTGCTGTCCTTCTTTCTGTCATGGATTCTCTGCTTCGACCAACAACACAATGACAATAAGAACTGACCAGAATCAAACATGTCAATTGTTGACAACCCCCATAAATCGCTGGACCATTGTAAACTCATTGAAAAGGTTCCAAAACTTCTCTGTCACGCACTGTCTGTTGTTCTGGATGCCATAATTGTCACCCTGTCAAAAACAGGTATGTTCAATCTCGCCGTATGTAAACAAAGGGCCAGCAACTCTTCTTTTCTTTCATTACAATGATTAACATCATGTTCTCCAACGTACTGACACAGTTCTTCTCTTTTTAATAGTTTTCTAGATAATTAACCATTTTGGTATTGTTTTGCTACCATGACCTTGACCTTTGAACCCATGACCTTTTCCTATGCATCAAAATGATCATTGTATCAATACCTACAACATTCTAATATACATGCCTATACAAAAAGTTAATAGTTTTCAAGATAATGAACCATTTCAGTATTCTTTTGCATGGGTGACCTTAAACTTTGAACCCATGATCTTAATCTATACATCAAAATGATCACTGCATCAATACCAACAATATTTAAATATACATGCCCATACAAAAAGTTTATAGTTTTCAAGATAATTAAAATTAACCATTTTCGTATTGTTTTGCTACTGTGACCTTGACCTTTAGACCCTTGACCTTTTTCTATATATCAAAATGACCATTGTATCAATACCTACAACATTCTAATATACATGCCTATACAACAAGTTAATAGTTTTCAAGATAATGAACAATTTCAGTATTCTTTCGCATCTGTGACCTTGACCTTTGAACCCATGACCTTAATCTATATATCAAAATGATTGTTACATCAATACCAACAATATTCTAATATACATGCCTATACAAAAAGTTTATGGTTTTCGAGATAATTAACCATTTTGGTATTGTTTTGCTACTGTGACCTTTGCCTTTAGACCCTTGATCTTTTTCTATATATCAAAATGACCGTTGTATCAATACCTACAACATTCTTATATACATGCCTATACAAAAAGTTAATAGTTTTCAAGAAGTATTTTTTCGCATCGGTGACCTTGACCTTTGAACCCATGACCTTAATCTACATATCAAAATGATCGTTGAATCAATACCAACAATATTCTAATATACAAGTCTATACAATAAGTTTATAGTTTTCCAGATAATAAATAAAATCAGAAAGGTCAAAACTTAGGTCATGACCTTCACAATTGACCTTGACCCCCATTTTGAAGGTAATTACAAGAATATGTCAAAACTGAAAACCCCATGTCATTATCTGATCAAATAATCAAGTTATAACAATTTGAAAATATTTTACGATTTTTGCAAAATTAATAGCAAAAAACTAAATTTTACGAAATGAACAAACTTCAAGGTTAAGACTTTATGTAGAATCTAAATATCACATCAGTTTTTGCCTCCAATAAGTGGTTCAAGAGAAGAAGATTTCTTTAGGTTTTGTCTATTTTTAGTAACAGCGGCCATCTTGGAAATTTGATCGCCATGATTTGAACAAACTATAGTTAGACTCTGTCAAGGACCTCCCACAGCAAATTTGGTTTCAATTGGCCCAGTAGTTTCAGAGAAGAAGTTTACTGACGCACACACACACATGCATGCACACACGCATGCACACACACACACACATGCACACACACATGCCTCGCCATGCCCTAAGCTCACATGGCCTTTGACCAGGTGAGCTAAAAACTATGTGCCGTCAGAGTCCCACATGCTAATAAAATTGGACTGCATAGTTTCAAATTTCCTGCAGAACATAATTCAGGAAAATGCATTACTTCACTATCTTACTAATAAAACAAGCTTCAAATTGTACAGTTTTTGTTATTTTGGAAATGTCTGTTGATTTATTTTATGTTGAATATAGTTTTGATAACTTTGTAATGTACGATACAAATCACATGTGTATATAATAATGTTTTTCCATTCAAAATGATTGACACACTTGCAAGAAATTGTATTTTTGCTCTTTGCAATACATCAGAAATGGAAATAAAGTAAATATAAACAAAAGAATAATTGTATTTTAGCTGTGTATGACAATGAGATGAAACATGTCAAAAAAAAATCATAAATTTCTTATCATTGCAAATACTAACCATATTTAACATATGGCTTAACCTGTCAAAAGACAATTATATCAGTGATATTTCATATTGTTTAATTACACAAAGGCCCATCTTGCAACAACCTGCTTTGTTTTTCTAAAAATGCAATTGTTTAATTTTTTCATCTTTTTTAGTAAGAGTTGTGCATTGTATCGTACATTACAGGGAACCGAAATTTGTAATACACCAACAATTATTTCCAACACAAAAAAACAAATATTATTTAACTGGTGATAAAAACTACTATCAAACATGTCATTTGAATGTCTTTACTTTGAAATGATATAAAAATTAATGTCTTTGGAAACAATTAATTTCTTTTATTTTGATCACTCCAATATCCCCAATTCTTTTGAGAATGAGTGTTAAATAGAGGTGTGTGTGTGTGGCCAGAGATGGGGCTACACCTGTGCAATAATAACAGATTTTAATCTACAGTTTTGTGCACTTTGTGTTCTCTCTCTCTGCTCCCTGTGTGAAGTAAAAACAACTGGACAGCTAGATTAGTGAATAAGATTAATTAGTGATATCTGGTTCAAGGTGAATAAAAAACATTGGTAACCCCCACGTAATCTACCCATACTGAGGATGAATACACTTCTAATATACACAAAGGGATAAGTAGTAAGGGGATTCTCTTAATAAGGAATGTCCAATAAACAAGAAATTTAAGAAATAAATTGTTTTTGTTAACAATATACTCCTGACCACATGTTTTGTAACAAAAGTAATTAGCCAATCAATGACAATCAGCAAAAAAAAACATAAGTTCTAAATAGATTTTATTTCCAGACAATTATTAGGAATAATGTTATTTTATCTCATGTTTGTGGAAATTAAAAGTTTAGCGCTTATAAAATTGTTAAAATATTCAATATGCAGAAAATGTGAAAAATATGAAACAATGTGAATGTGTAACAGTTTCTATAAAATGTGTTGTATCTGTAGGTTAAAACAAAATTTTTATGTGATTTTTCACCTACAGTAGAACTTTGATAACTCGAAGTGCACAGGACTTTGATGATGATTTCGAGTTATTGGGGTGTTCAAATTTTCAAAGTTGAAGGATGACATCATAATGTAGACGTTCATTTCTATGGGAGAAATGTTGGATGGTGTTAAACTGTTTACTGATACACTAGTGTAATATATATTACATAAATACATGTAATAATAAATGAATTAAAATCAACTTAATAATTATAATTTTATACAAACTGATGGCAACGACAAACATACATTACACAAAATTTGTATTACCAATACTGAATCAGATAAACATATTCATGTACATTGACATACCCAAAACAAGACACAAATTATAAAATTAGTGTTCGTATTACATGTCAGTCGTTAAAGGCCCTGTCACACTATAACGTATATAACAGCGTATGCCGACGTATGAAAACACGCTGGCATACGTCGAATACGTTAGAGGTAAGTTTTAACAAGTTACGAGGACGCTGATATACGTTGCAATGCGTTTTCATACGCATAGACGGGCTTAAAATTTTGTGCATGCAGTAAATTTTCAGCGTATATCCAACGTATCTTGATAAGTTAGACATAAGTTAGAGGTACGCGACAGGTAAGTTTTGCATAAGTTCTAATACGTTACTCACACGTGACTCATAAGCTGACATACGTCTGCAATATGCTGGACATTCATATTGAGTATGCGCAACTTATGCAAAACGTATGAGGAACGTCCTTATAGCAGACTCTACGTGTAAAAAAAAGATTCGGGTATTTAGACCCCTTTGGCTGTATGGCTTTATCATGTTGGGCCGTAGGGCGAAGGCATCGTCGCCGACTATAAAGTATAGGGCACATCCTGGGTGTCATTGGGAAGATGTTCTGGGTCGGGTAATCCTAGGGTACCATCTTCAACACATTCCTTCAGTTCAGAGTCATTGTATATCTGCGCATCTGATGCTGATCCACTACCTCCGACATCGACCCAGATGAATTTATAGTCTGCATCTACACGTGCCAAAAGAACAATGGAGTAAAACCCTTTGTAGTTGAAATACAAAGACCCACTTTTTGGAGAGCAACGGCAAGCAATGTGCTTCCCATCTAGTGCTCCAATTATATGCGGAAAGTTCCACCTTAAATAGAATTTGTCAGCTATAGCACGCCAATGACCAAAAGTAGTAGGGCAAACCAGCACTTCATCCATGTATTCATCAATGAGGGCATTACATACTTCTCTCATCGCTAGTGAAATGGTGTTGTGAGGAACCCTCCATCCAAATTTCATCGATGAATACTTGTTCCTAGAGGCAAAGTGACGCAAAGTTAGAGCAAGCTTCAACCCAGGCTCGAGTGGATCACTGTACCTCGTATATTGCTTAGTTATCATCGGACCAATTCTCTGTAGTAGCTCGTCGAACATATCTGGGGACATGCGGAGAAAATCGGTGAATGATGCAGTGTCTTCATTACGGGGTCCCACCATAAGCTGGTCGTACAAGCCAAACTGCAATCTCCTCCCGATCCAAGGTCTCACCCAGTGCCTCCTCCTCCTGCGTTGACGTCTTCTTCTTACTCTGTGGGCTTGAACCTGGTGCACTGCCAAATGAGATACATTTGGCGGGAAACAGTATCAGGACCGCATCTTGTGTGCAGGACAGTGAATTACCACACACTGTTCACATTTCTATGTTGATTACGTCACTGATAACACCATTTACGTCACAATGTCTTCGGTTTTCCGGGAAGCATATTTCTTAAAAATTCATGCGTAAACAGTAAAAATTTATCTAGATCTTATAATTTAAGATTAAAATTATAAGATCTAGATACATCTTTTGATTGGTGTTATCGGTGACGTAATCAACAATGAAATATGAACAGTCTGTGGCAATTCGCTGCCCCGCAAACGCGAAGCGGTCCTGATACTGTTTCCCGCCATATGTATCTCATTAGATCATTTTGATGTCGGAGAACAGCTATTTGGTACTCTCGTCGCGGCCTCTCGGGATCCTCCATTTAATGTCTGTGCCTCTTATAGGTAACTTAAGGAATTGTGAATTGCTCACCCCCACCTTTTTATGCCTAGCCCTAAAAACGCTGTTAAATACGTTTTCGGCACGTAAAAAACACGGTCAGTAAGTTCGTCATAAATTAGATTATCGTTTTGCAAACGTTCGATGCAAGTCAATATCGCTAGAGATTCGCTGGCTGCACGCTGATATATGCTTGTATTACTCCAAGGGAACGTTTTGCATTAGCAACTCAAACGTTTGGCATATGTTATACATTCATTCAACTCGTTAGCAATACGTCCTGTTTTCCCAAAAGGCATAATTTTTTCAGCGTGTTGGATAAAATTCCATACGTCGGGATACGCTGTTTAATACGCTATATAGTGTGACAGGGCCCTAAAATCCAGCTTGGATAAATCACTTGAAAATTTGCCATTATCGCCAGCAGCAAACAAAAAACTCAGGCTTTTACTAAGGGAGTACCCGGTTACACTTCATTGCCCATTCCCACACAAAGTACTAATCCTTTAATTGATACTAATTAATACACTACCAGAACCTTTGATCTGTACAACCACTCCTCTCATTAATCAGATTATACAGAAGCCTATAGCTAATAGCTAACTAATTCCTGTAATTTCACTGATCGTTCTATTGATCACTCATTGTTAAACTCATTTCAAGTTTTAGAAGGTTGTTTGTCATACAATTTTTAATTCTACACCTTAACGTATATAACTTTGAGTTATGAGGGGTAGTTTGAGTTATCAAAGTTGTATATATACAGTTTATATAGAAAACCGGTTGGGACAAGATAATGACTTTGAGTTATGCATGGTATTTGAGATATCGAAGTTCGGGTTATTGAAGTTCTACTGTATTTATTATATAATCTATATATGTGAAAATATCTTTATCTGAAATCATGCCAATATTCAAAGTAATTTTTTAGTAATTTGCAATGATTAAGATGAAAATTTGAAAAACTAGAGGCAGAATAAATGAAGAATATGAATCAATGTGAAATATGTTCTATTATGAAATTACATCCTCGGGGACACATTTTCGCCCACATAAAAATATTGATTACACGTGCCCTGTCTGATTTCTTATTGATCTGGATGCTAAATTTGCATATCAAAAAGGTCCATGTGACAATATGTTACGGGATTTACCGAAGTTGCCAATCTTGGATTTTATATGTCTCTGTTTTGATTTAAGACATTTTTTTATTTACAGAGCGCACACAAGTTATCGTCGACCGTCCTAAAATCGAGAGCGTCCTAAGATTCGAGGCCATTTTTGTTTTCAGTTATTATACGCGAGTATTGTCTCTGCAGTGACGATTTCATGCATTAAAGACAAAATTTAGGTATCAACTTTGAAACTATCCAGAAAAATCAGTTGTCTATTTTTCAGTTCTCAAATTCTTGTTGCGTTAGCAAATTTAGTTCATTTTCTATTAGAGTCTCGAATCATGGACGGTCGAGGATAATATTTTTCAAACAACATGTAACAAAAGGCATTTAACATGTTTAAATGAAATCTTTATATTGTAGTTGACATTCCTTGGCTTTAACACCTAATGTTATGAATGTTATGCATGTTTTGTGGGTGTTACTTTACTTTACCAATGTTACATTGAATTGCTGCAAAGGCCTTGGAAATAAACATCGGCCAATAAACATAGCTTTATTGAATCTGATCATATTTCAATAAGCGCCATTCACGTAGAAAAAAATCATGAAGTTCCTGTATTCATGTCAATTAGTTCAATTATTTATTTTAGGCACACCACCACCCCCACTTGTAATGGCTGTCACAATTCCCGAAAAAAATCTCCCCTATAAAAAAACCACTTTATTCGGGAATAGTGACGGGCATTTGTCCCCCCCCCCACCCCCCACCCACCCGGCCCACCAAATTACCCTGCGATCTGACCAGCTGTTGGTGAGTCACCGTTCTATAACTCCCATTGTTAGACATCATATAAAGTGTACCGTATAGCTTTCGTTAAAGTCGTCTATCTTTCGGTAACTCGGTATAATTACTCTAAACATTTTGAATCCAACACCGTACTGTTCATCGTTTTCTTTTACGTAACTCCCTCCATAATTTTCGCTCACCGAACTGTTACAATGGTCTAGTTGTCATGCGTGCATCTTTTCTGCTACAGGAACATACAGATTTCTGGAAACGGAGTGAAATATATATCTAAAAATTATTGAGAGTATCATGTTAATTATGAAAAACATTGATAATTTGACTTTTCTCCATAACAATTAATAATTGTGACCAATTCGACGGATATTTTATTGTTGACGGTAACATTTTTGAAAATGTCAGTTTAAATAATCAAGGGAAACGCCAAGAGCAAATAGTGTTTCGGTTTTGTTTTTTGAAACCTTCCGCGGTCGAAAAAACGGGATTATTTTTTGTCAAGTGTCCGAAACCGGAAAACAATCGGTCACATTCAGTTTCGTATTTAACGGTAAAATTTGCATGTATGGGTGAAAACGCAATATAAGCACATGTATCATAAACTTAAAATTTCGTATGTATTATAAAATCTTAGATGACATATCATACTTAAAAAATTCGCGATTTTCTGACGGCACCCGATTTCTCTTGAAAATCGGCACGAAATTCAACTCGATTTTTAAAATTTGTACGTTTTTTGTACCATGAATATTTGCATTTACGGGTGTGAACGCATTTTAAGCAGATTTGTCATGAACTTAGAATTTCGCAGTGTGAAAAAATCCGAGATGGCATGCATACTTACAAAAAATTCGCGATTTTCTGATGGCACCTGGTTTCTCTTGAAAATCACTGTTAATCAGCATGACTCAATTTTTAAAACTTGTACGTTTTTTGTAACATGACTTTTTATCTTTGAAATTTTGACATAACATTACAATACTATTGTTATTTATTTTCGCAAAATATTATACCTGGTGCATACGGTGTGGATATCTGAAAAAAGCAAAAAACCAAGATCCTTCATTCGTCGTCAATGAAAACAAATATGGCCGCGAGCTTCAGTGTACACTAAATTCAGTGTCGTATTTTAACGGTAAAATTTGCATTTATAGGTGTAAACTCATTATCAGCAGATTTGTTATGAACTTAAAATTACGCATGTATGAAAAAATTCTGGATGACACGCATACTTACAAAAAAACCTCTATTTTCTGACGGCACCTGATTTCTCTTAAAAATCAATGTAGCCTAATCATCATGAAACTCGACTCGATTTTTAAAACTTGTACGTTTTTTGTACCATGGTCTTTTCTCTTTGAAATTTTGACATAGTATTACAATATTATTGTAATTTATTTTAACAAAGTATTATACCTGGTGCATGCGGTGTCAATATCTGAAAAAAGCAAAAAACCAAGAGCCTTCATTTGTCGTCAATGAAAACAAATAATAATAATAATAATAATAACTAGAGATTGTAACTGGGATACCAGTTACGTATGATTCCCCACCATCCATAAATAATTTATGGCATATATCTGGTGAAAATACCCTAGCAGGGTTAGCGCTGGGTTGTAAAAGTCTGTCGTCAAGGAAATCGCCAGTTGTAAAATTTTGTTGCCAATTTCATTACTGTGTCGCCAAAAAGGGTAAATCTTGTGATTTTCACGTCACATGCGTTTTTAATGTTGTGTATATATTGCCTTGATGAACAATTACATTTTAAAGGCAGCTGTGTATAAAGTACATTTGTACCGCGCCGACCTGGTAAACTAAAAAAATCATACCTTGATTGTTTTTTTTTAGATTTCTTTGAAAGTTAAAGCAGATTTAAATTAAAGTTTTCGGTTGAGAAAAATCGTACATTGGAAGGCCTTCTTGGCATAGGATGTGACGTTTTCAATGAATTTCATTGAATTCGAGAAAGAAAACTCGTAGAACCCCTCTCAGGCCTCTGATTCGGGGTCGCTGCGTGTTACAATGAATGGACACGTATAGGAGGGTTTGCGCTGGGCATCGCAAACATCGCCAATTGCGATTTTTTTTAACTGGCGACAAAAAGACGGCGCTTTGCGATTTTTTTGGCCACAAGTTTTTAAAATTCACCGGTATCTTGGTCACCAGTAATTAACAGGTGATAACACATTGAAGCCAGTGACGGATTGGCGAGTGTCACTGAATTAATACAGTAATTAACGACTGAGTTGATTAAGATCGTTGTCTTAGGTGCGAATGTAAGACGACCTTTTAATGATGGGCAGGTAGATATGGAATGCCTGAGTCACATTATTAACTTAATCTAGGATTAAGTTACTTAATCTAGGATTAACGCTACTTAATCTTGGATTAAGTTACTTCATCTAGGATTAACGCTACTTAATCTAGGATTAAGCACATTAATGTGACTTTAAATTAACTTAACTCTAGTTAACTCAGCTTAAGTTGAATTAAGTGAGAGAAAATGCATTTTCTCTGCTTCATGTTAATTAGATGTTTAACTACAGTTAAGTTGAATTAACTACTTAAGTGAAGTTATACACTGTAATTCAAATGAAGTAGAGAAAATCCAGGATTAAGTGATGAAGTAATTTGATTGGATAAAAAACACGGGTTGACGACTTCAGCCAATGAAAGCCATTAACACAAATATACTATAACCGGACTTTTTAAAAGGTATCTAATTAATAAAAATAAATCATTAAGTACATTTTATTTTATTTTATGTATTAAGAATTCGTTGATTACAACGAATTTACATTAAAATAATACTTAAAGAACTTCTGCTACTATTTATATATATACATTTGTAATTAATTATTTTATTTTATTTTACTCTATTCTATTTTTTTTAATTTATTTACTTTTAAATGAATAAAATAAAATAAAATAAAATAAATTAAATACTTATAAATACTTTTTTATTTTATTTTAATAAGTTTTCATTGATTAAAATAAATTTGTGTTAAATAATTCTCAAAGAACTTCTGCTACTATTTATTTTTTTATTATTATTTTACTTTATTTGATTTTCTGTATTTATTTATTTATAAATGATGAATAAAATAAATAAATAAATTCCCTTTCATTTGATTTGATTTGATTTTAATTAGTATTCATTGATTACAATAAATTCATCTTTGAGAACTATTTTCACGCAAATTTATTGTAATCAACAAATAATTATTAAAATAAAATAAAATAAAATAAAATAAAATAAAATAAAATAAAATAAAATTTTTATTTATTTATTTATTTATTTATTTATTTATATAAGATTGAAAACCCCAACTGTTTGTTAGTTTCTTAATTTATAATTTATTAGATTACCACATACATTGTTTATTATCAAAATTGGTACATCTGTGCTATATGAACAAGATAAGGTTATATCATGGACAACATATCCAACAATACACTTAGCTATAAACAAATCGATTAGTGGTGTCACACTATAAATATACAGAAAACATTATATTTGAAATTGTTGAAAAAGTGGCTATTTACTCATAAAATCTGTTTTATATTTTAATTAATTACTTTATTTTGTCTCTGTACTTATGGTAATAAGTGTTTTTTTCTTCTCAAAACATCGTCGATAGATATGTTGTCATCATTCTGACAATAAAAGCATGAAGAGAATACAACACACGTTCCAATAGGCCAAACGAAACCGACTAGGCGCATGTTAAAGCAGCCACTGCATTCAACATTAGCGTTGCCACTGCGTAAGTCGCGGGCCAACATATGGACGTTATTGCCTTATAATTAAATGAAACCCCGCAACCGATTCCTAACCATTCTTTGACACACTGTCAGACCATTAATATTACTGTTGACAAGTTGGCATGTCAATACCTCATCACATGTGGTAGGTCGAGATTTTGACATTGAGGTTGCTCACCGAATTTGCTAAGGCTTTTTGATTTGTGGCAGATATAGATTGTGCCATCACGAAACGACTTCTTATGGGTTGATATCGTATGATATATATATATATATATATATGTGTGTGACAGATATAGACTGAAACATCATGAAATGACTATATATGGCGATATCTTAAGAAATGTGGCAGATGTAGATTGTGACATCATGATACTTCTTTGTGTTGATATCTTATTATATGTGGCAAATATAGACATAAAACAAATTCTTATTATTATATATGGACTGTGACATCATTAAATGACTCCTATTTGGTAATATCTGATGATATGTGACAGATATGGACTGTGACACCATTAAATGACTCCTATTTGGTAATATCTTATGATATGTGACAGATATGGACTGTGACATCATTAAATGAATCCTATTTGGTAATATCTTATGATATGTGACAGATATGGACTGTAACACCATTAAATGACTCCTATTTGGTAATATCTTATGATATGTGACAGATATGGACTGTGACACAATTAAATGACTCCTATTTGGTAATATCTTATGACATGTGACAGATATGGACTGTGACATCATTAAATGACTCCTATTTGGTAATATCTTATGATATGTGACAGATATGGACTGTGGCATCATTAAATGACTCCTATTTGGTAATATCTGATGATATGTGACAGATATGGACTGTGACATCATTAAATGACTCCTATTTCGAAATATCTTATGATATGTGACAGATATGGACTGTGATATCATTAAATGACCCCTATCAGGTAATATCTTATGATATATGATAGATATGGACTGTGACATCATTAAATGACTCTTTATGTTGCCATATCTTATGATATATGACAGATATATATATACTGTGACATCATGATATTACTTTGTATGTGTTAATACCACATGATTAGTGGCAAATATAGATATCATATGTGAAAGATATATGCAATCTTAATCCGACCCTGTGTCTTATGTTGTGCGACATATTACCTGTAGATGCGCAAATACATATGTTATTGTACCGGTAAATAAAAACTTTGTCATCTCACTGCAACTTTATATATGTGATTACAGCAAGTCATACATGCCATTTTAAAACTATGTGATATTTTTAGACGTACGATAGTCGGTAACGTCATGATGCGGCTTCAGTTGCTCTATACAAAATGCCCTGTGTAATTGCAAGATGCAGACTTTGGAATAAATATGTCACTCTATATGTGTTCGTGTCAAACAGCTATGACAAATTGTGATTGCAGCATCAGTCTGTAACCTCGTGTGTGAATATACCATCTGCATATTGCAGATGAAGTCTGTGCCATTTTATGAGATGTTACAGTAGAGTCCGTCTGCTAAATAACAATATACATGACCACATAAGGATTTCATAATGAGGTCACAACATAACACTAAGTATGGACAGAAATAAAGTCACACTCGTTATCTGCTACATAGCACTAGTTAGTCACATACGGAGTCGCATCACTCGGTCAGTCTCTATCTGTCACTTAGAACTTGATATTATCACAAAGGGGGTCCTATCATTCTGTCAAAATCTCCCTCTGCTACATAGTACGAGGGGTAGCCAAATAATTACTCATATCATGATGTCACTATCTCCCTCTGCCACATAGCACTAGCTATAGTAGCATCAGGAGTCTCATCATTAATATAATGATTATATCACAGTCTCTGTCCGTAACATACCACTAGGTATTGCCACATAAAAGATCGGAATCACGATGGTATAGCTTGTGTCACATAATTATATAACTTGGTACAGCCACATATGAATTCTTATCACACAGGAGATATATATCGTATCATTCTGTCAAATAGTACGAGAGGTAATACAATAATTGCTCGTATCACCCCACATAGCGGTGTTGCCGCATAAACGTGTTCCAAAACGTCTATGCAGGGAATTTCAGCGCATAAAGAGGACGCTCTTATGCGACAAAAAGGCTAAATTCCGCCACATAGAGAAACATTTGAGGCATGATACCATAATATCCTTCACTTTCATCACCTTTACCTCCATCATCATTACCACATTCACTAAAAACACTAAAACCATCACTACCATCATGATGGTGATAGTAATAGTGATGATGATATTATTATATTGTTATTATCTAGAGATTCCAATACCACAGTATTTATGGACAGACTAGAGGACGGAAATGCAACTATGGATTTGATAATGATATGTTGATTTTTATTGATGTTTTGAATTTGTGTTAATCATTGATTATACTTAATCATTTTTTAACAATCATCAGTGGATTTAGGCTGTGGCATAATATGTGAATATACAATATCATATGAACAAAAACACATATGTCTCTGATATGTAGACTGTGGAATAGGATTGCCAGAGAGAGAGAGAGAGAAAGAGACAGAGAGAGAGAGAGAGAGAGAGGCGGAAATGTCATCTTCAAGTTATAATATTCTGTTCCAAATATTAAGTATTACATATAGATGATTGTATATTAATTTTCCCGAACTACTGAAAAGTCGTTGAGAAAAACGTTGCCCTTTTTTGCAATTTCACACACACACACACACACACACACACACACACACACACACACACACACATAGATTCTTTATATTCCGTCTGATTTGTCTTTTTATTTTTATTGTTTCTTTCTATTTTTACGGTAAATTAATATTAATTTTATTAAAATCCATTGCATGTTTGGGTGACTCGGTGTTCGAGTGGACTAAAATGCACCCTTGTGGATGACATTGCTAGATTCGAGTTTCTGGGTTAAAAACGTTTTAGCCAGTAAAACACAAACATATATCTCTCTCTCGTCACAGAGACCGTTAATCCATATGAAGCCAGCGGTCTTTTAATTTTTTTTTTTTTTAAAAAGTTGAAATAAAAATTATCTATAACCATTTTTATTTGTTAAAAAATCTAACGATGACTGCGAGACTGGTAAAGAAAAACAGACATATGTCTCTGAGAAAAACAACAAATACACATAACCAGTCATTGAATTACATGTATGTGATTCTTTTGGTAATTGACAGTATGACACCTTGTATTATGCACGTGTATAGACCCATATACTAAATGGCCAATATAGTACCCATATATTAAACTGGCCAATAGTGCGGGGTACCGTTATCTTGTTTCATGATCCATAAGTTCACATGTAAAGATTTTATATCTGTTGAATCCCAAATATATTTTAGCATTATCAAAATTTGTTTTTACACCATGCCTCGTCAACGAAACAAGTTGACTCTCTCTCTCTCTCTCTCGCATTTAAAAATACGCTGTGTTTAATAAAACAAAACAAAACAAAATCAAATCAAATCAAATCAAATCAAATAAATAAATAAATAAATAAATAAATAAATAAATAAACGAATGAATAAATGAATATATTTACCGGTATTCTTAAACATGAATTAAATTAATCATTTGACATTTTAAAAAATAAAAAAATAAATAAATAAATTTACTTTATTTCATTATTCATTTGATTTATCTATTTAATTACTTTTAAATATTTAAATATTTGATTTGTTTAAAGCCTTTAAGGTCCATTTAACGTTCAATATCACTATTGCTACGATGAATCAAATAAATAATAAATAAATAAATAAATAAATAAATAAATAAATAAATAAATTAATTAATTAATTAATTAATTAATTAATTAATTAATTAATTAATATATTTATTGTTTAAATTGAATTAAATTAAACATTTTGACAAATAAATAAATAAATTCATTTTATTAATCTTTTAATTTATCTATTTAATTACTTTTAAATCTTGTTTCAAGCATTTAAAGTCCATTTAAAGTCCACTATCAATAATATTCCTAGGATGAACCAATCAAATTGTACGTTACATCCCGATCTGGAAAGTATGTTCCCAAAATAGTAACAAATATACTTAAGTAATTAAGTAGCGTTAATCCAGGATGAAGTTACTTCATCCTAGATTAAGCACTTAAGTTATTTCTAGGAGAACTTAATCTTGGATTTTCTGTACTTAATTGATTTTAGTCACTTAACTGGGGTTAATTTCACATTAACGAGAAAATCAATTAAGTAGCGTTAATTGTAATTAAGTTACTTAATCCAAGATTAAGTAGCGTTAATCCTAGATTAAGTAACTTAATCCTAGATTAAGTATATAATGTGACTCAGGCATTCCATAGGTAGATCCAAGTAATATTGAAGCGTTTCGACACTGCCTGAGGATATACCCAGGTGCCCTCCCGATGTCGTCAGACAGTATAAACACCGATGGACTGGAATTATTGTAAAATCCAAAATAAAATATAATAAAAGTTACCCTTTGTGATGTTTATTTAATATTTTTTCTAAAAAGTTTATTGATTAATAATCGTGATTCAATGCGCAATACACATCATAGGATCGGAGGCCATCTGTTTGTATTTTAATTACGCGACTTATATCGGTTATTCCTATATGTTTGAGGTTCATGATCATAACGATACATCTACTCAGTCAAAATAGTAAAAGACGGACATTTTTATATGAAGCATGTATGTTAACACTGTGTATAGTGTGTTGAAATAGATCGACGCTGTATATATTTAAGAAATAACTTTGATATTTTTTGGTTTATCATTTTTAACCCCCAAAAACCGGTGTGCAAACTGTATAACCCCGCGAAGCGGGTTATACAAAAGTTTGCACACCGGTTTTTGGGGTTAAAAATGATAAACCAAACAAATATCAAATCAAAAACAAACATACTTATCCATTTCCGAATCACAATCCAGAAGCAAAGTAAAAACTTTGGAACTGACAAGTTAGGTTAGACACGTGAACTTCCACCAGGGAAGCGAGGCCGGGTGCTCCGGAAGGGTAAGCACCTCTGTTTAGCTAGCTACACCCGTCACGTGTGTAATCAAAATTGTGTGAAAGGAACATGGAACTATGAGACGTCAAATATATCCAAGGCAATCCTGGACACAGAGACATCAAACTTATCAACAATACTGTGATGACGGCCATAAAACTTTTTGAGGGCCTTGATAAGCCTAGGCTTGCAATATCCCTGAGTCAACAATTTATTTGCAAGCAGCCTACTTCGTTGTACAAAGTCCCCGTATTGGGAACAAGCTCTACCATAGCGTATTAATTGAGAAACAAATACACCATAAGCAGGAGAAGCAGGTATATTGCTGCATAAAAAAGGAAAGTTGACAATAGAAAAATTGAAGTCATCACGTTTGTCATAAAGTTTCAAATGTAGCCTTTCTTGTGCGTCATAATTCAGGTATAAGTCTAAATATGAAGCAGAACTTGAGGAATCAGTCGTGTCTTTTATTTCAAGCTCACTAGGATAGATGACATTTACATAGTCTCCAAATTTAGGATTGTTAAGAGACAGAACGTCATCTATGTATCTGTATGTTGAGTTGAATGATTTGGCGACAGTTTTCTCTCCAGATTTAACAAGGTTCTGCATAAATTCTTCTTCGTAAGAATAAAGAAACAAATCAGCAAGCAACGGTGCACAGTTTGTACCCATTGGTATACCGATTGTTTGCTGAAAAACTATATTACCAAACACAACAAATATGTTATCTATCAAAAACTCCAACATTTTGTTGATGGTATCTTCAGTATTTTTGTTTGGAATCCGTATGATGCTTGACAAAATAACCAGAATCCCTGTTCAGCACCAGATATTTGTATCTTGGCTTACCGTTTTTGTAGAAGAAAGACAAGTGAATAATTTCTTTAAGACGTTCTTTCAATTTAGAATGAGGGATTGTGGTGTATAGTGTAGAAAAATCAAATGTTTTTATACTTTTTACATGAGATAAAGTATTAGAAGCAAGATGTTCAAGTAATTCTTTAGAATTTTTGAGAATCCACATTTGGTTGATTCCAGATGTAGAATATACTTTTTCTGAATAAGACTGAAGACCATCTTTGACGATTGTCAAAATTTGTGTTAAAGTTACCGATAATGATTTAGTAGTACATTTAGATGAGCCTGCTATATATCTTTCCTTGTATGGATTTTTATGGAGTTTAGGAGTCCAATACAAGTAAGGAAGACCAAGATCTTCCTCTTTAAGATTGATACCGAAAGACTCGAGAACTCCCCTATGGTTGGAAAGAACTTCATCTTTGGTAAAATTAGTTCTAGAATATGCAGGGTTATTTGATATACTATCTAAACCAAGCTCCTTAATAAGACATTCAAGGTAGAATCTCTTACAAACGAGAATAATGTTGTTGGAAGCCTTATCAGCTGGGACAACAACATATTTGTTGTGTATGTCTGTAAGAATTGCCTTGATTTCTGGATCCTTGAGTACTGGAGACGGTTTAGTACTCATAGACCCTTTAAGTTTGGCAATCCTAGTTTTAACGAAAGATCTCACAACCTTTATCCAGTCGGATAAGGTATCAAGCTCAACATCTTCTAATTTAGCCCAACGTCTGGCGTACTCTTCAACGGAATCCATGACAAGTCGGAAATTCTGTCCCCAAGTAAAAGGTTGAGCTTCTCTATATTTAGGACCTTTTGAAAGTAAAGATCTTAATTTGGTGTTCTCAATTATATTGAGATCACCAGTTATTACATGTCCAACCGGTCCATAAATATAGGGAGAAGGCGAGCAAGAGCAAGTAGGTGGAGTAAAATTATGAAAGTTTAAACACTGCAATGTTTGTTTATAATTAAATATTTTGGATGCAATAGGTTTATTGTAGGAGTAGGAAAGTAGAGGTGGAGAATTAATTTTGAAATAAGCAGGAATTTTAGATTGGACTTGTTTATTTTGAAGAATATTGGAAATGTTTATAGCATCTATGCCTTTGTTAGCATAGTGTAACTTAAGATATTGGCGTTGACCATCGTTATCAATATCGTTTTCCCGAGCAGGTTTAAATAATCTGTTAAAAGCAATATCCATGATGATAGCAGTGAGCTTATATTCTGGTGTATTTGAATTTATAGTAGTTTTAGATATGCATTCTTCTTGTAACTGTCTAAGACGGGATAGTGGTATAGAGTAGAGATTAGTTCGGATATGGTGTAATCCGAGAGGTTTCTGTAGGAAAGGTAAAAGATTAAGAAAACTAACATCATGGATATTGGGTCTGTTATAACGGCGATGTCCATGACTTCTATTGTCACGTGGTGTTTTGTTGAACAAGTGTAAAACATTTACATTGTTACAACCCGGGCTTGAAAGATTTCCTACGCTTACAATTTTATCATTGCATCCATATGGCGAAGCAGTGCCTAGTTCTCTTATCCAGTAATTTTCCCGTTGTAATCGGTATGGAGTGCTTAATGTAGGACTATTTGTATGGTGGTATATTTTTTCCAAAAGCCTGACTTTCATAGATAACACAGAATGGTCCGGCTGGTTAAAATGTTGGTAAAGAAACTGATTACCATTGTTATTGATATCAAACCGATGTCCATTCATACGTATATTTAGTCTACCTTTGGTTTCACCCACATATATGAGTCCACATAAAGTTATTTCTTATAATTTAATTAAAAAACAATTTTAATAATTTTGCAATAATATTTATAATTTTAATGATAATTAAATTGATTTAACCCTCTTACTCCGAGAAAGACATATGTGTCCTTTACCGGTTTACTCCGAGAGGGACATATATGTCCTTTACCGGCTTACTCCGAGAGGGACATATATGTCCTTTTTCATACATGTGATCTATATTGTAAACTCTAAATAAAAAGCTAAAGATATAAACTTTTTTATTTTATATTAAGATACAACAATATGCAAGTGTTAATTCATTTCAGTTTCACAACAAACAATAACGTCATTGCCGTTATAATGACGTCATCATTGGCCTTACTATGTTTTACACAAGCGTTCTAATGGAGGAAGACGGAGCGGATGTTTTGCCTAGAATTATTGGGCCTTGGTTTCCTGTTTTCAATCCAAACAGATTCACCAGACCTTTGCCCCCTTTTAATCATGATTCGGGCCCACTTAATGTCCAACCTAATTTACTGCCAGTGCAGTACTTTTTACAGTTGTTGTCTACTGCAAACAGTTCTCTTTTTCCTCTGTTAATAACAGAAACAAATAAATATGCGACACAGTCTAATGCACAGAGATGGGTGCCCGTAAATGAAAAATGCATTAAATTGTAGCAGTTTTTCGTGTCAAAGTTCAAATTAACTGCAAACATATTGATCCAAGATCTATATCATAATCCAAAACTGCAAAGCAAATATTTGCGAAAAAGGCGCAAATGCAGTAAAGAACCTTTCACAATGAAGTGAGACCAGTTGTTTCTGGAAGGAAAGCACCTCCTGGTAAGATAGCTACAGCCATACTAGTAGCTAAATGTTAAATTGCGATATGCAGTTCTAAATCTAAAAGGTGCTAATTGCTCATTTATCAGTTTGTAAAACATTTATGCGGTCAGACCATATCCTTGGAGAAATAAAAGCAGTTATAAAAATGTTAATGAAACTTAGGACACCAGCTCTCAATTCACATATTCTTGAATTGTTTTACCACACAAACTGTTTCTGATTCTAGAGCTCTGGGACGGGTTTCACGAAGCATACTTAGGAAAAAGATCTTTCCTAAGTATGACTTAGGAACAAAAATTTTCCTAAGTAAGTCCGTTTCACGAAACCGTCTGAAATATAGGAATGTTCCTAACTCTTTCCTAAACTTAGGACAGGTAGATAGTTGACTTAGGACACAACTTAACATGGCGACTGCCCATATTTATCCAAATTCAGATTTTGAAAGAGACTGAGAATTTATTTCAAACATAATTTTAGATGCAGTTATTTTTTATATGTATTTGTTCACCCACCTATAACTGTCATATTTCTACAATTGTAATGTTAACTAATTCATTGCAATAACAAAATTAACAATACATTATAAAAATTGCATTACAAAGCGTGTTTAAGTTAAGCTCAGGAAGAAACTATTTGCCGACAAATTGACATAGTAACCTCAACAACGGAGGAAGAATTTTTTTAGCAAACGTCTTTTGGACACAACGCAGGAAAATGAAATTAAATGACCGACAATCTCTCTCTCTCTCTCGCAAGGCTACACTTGTGAACATGACATTTGTTTTTTAATGTATTTTTTCATAAAAATTCAAAGGTACCACATGACATAAGTATCATTCTTTTACTGTGTAATATGTTTTTAATTTCAATATTTAACTATTAACAATATACAGTTTATTCGACGAAATTAAGCGAATTATGTTAGCTTTACCCTTGGTTCAGTATGTACATGAATGAAATATTCCTTTGTACACCCGTACGCGTATAAACCTCCCCAGTGGAAATAATTTGAATATAAGCATGCATTATAATACAGTGTGAAATGTATGCAAACGTACATTATGTGTAGACGACATGGGGTGAGTCTATAATTCAGTTATTTATGCAAGTACGCAAATAGTGGTATATGAAATAATTAAAAAATAAAAAGTTTGAATTAATTATTCACAATTACAATAAATGTAACTATGTATGGGTTATAATATTCATTTCATCAGTAAATGTAAATGTTTGAATGTACAGTAATACTTGATTTAAAAAAAATTATAATGGAAGTTATATACCCATGGAAATATATATATAAATACACGAGGTGTTCCGGTAATTTTATTCCTAACTTAGGAAAGGCATAAGACACGTTCATGAAACGCAAGGGTTTGGACTTACATTTCCTAACTCTTTATCTCAAGTTCAAACTTGGGAATGAACTTAGGAAACGTACGTGAAACGCGCCCCTGGTGTCCCATCATACCATTAACCATATTTACGGTTTTAAATGAATAATCAATTATAAAGGATGTCTACGTTTTTGCGAGCGATCGACTCACAGTCATATTCCTGGTATAGGTTTAAGATTTTACCTTTATGATGCCACTATTATAAAATTTTGTTACATGTAGCAGTAATGTTAAGACCTGTTTTATCTTCAATTTGCTAAGACATGAACACTTTTGACAAAAAAATTATTACTTGTTTACAATTGAGTTAAATATAATTTTTTACTCTGCTTCTAGATTGTGATTCGGACATGGATTAATGTTTCTGAAGATATATTATTAGAAAAAAACCGAAAAACAAAATCCTGTGGCAAGTTCTTGGGGATTCGAACCCACGCATGGCATCTCGTGATATCTTAGCAGTCCACATACTTTACCATCGAGCTACCGAAGCTTACAAGCGTTTTGTATACGCTATTATATATGATTAACGGACAAGGATAATGGAATAGTTTTTAAGCGTTTTTCAATTTTTTTACCATGGTAGAAGACATGCCCGTAGATAATCTTTAGGTCAGTGAAAACTAAATTAAATACCTACATTGTTCACGAGCAGGCATTTCATCATGAAATCGCAATATGTATATGCAGTCAAATGTATGGAAATACCAATTTTTGCTTTTAACCACCGTTTTCATGTACATATAGTAATACTTTTCCATTACCAGAGATATCTTTATTGACATGACACTTTTCTATAGATAAAAAGTAACTTTAATCAATATTTTATTAATGTAAATTTTGACATGCATTAAGTTTTCTTATGGGTCAATTCCTTATATTTTCCATAGACATCATTTAAAAAAATATATGTACTGTATTATGAAAGCGGATTTTACGACAATTACAGGTTAGATCAGCATGTTGCAATTGATGAGAGAGTTATCGGTTTTAAAGGCAGGCACAAACTTAAGCAATATCTGTCAAAAAAGAAAAGGCATCGTTGGGGAGCGAAGATGTGGGTTTTATCTTATTCTAACACCGGCTATACATACCAGGTCTGGAGAATAGTCGAAATTTAGAACGAAGGAATCGTGCGATTAATTTAAATATTTAGTGCATTTAACTATACAATATACCATTAATTGAACAAAGTTTTCAATCTATCACAACTTCAAACTTTTGTATACATTGTAAGTACCAGACCAACAAAATATAACCATGTATAAAAAGTTTAGAATGTTATAACAATGTATAACACTTTTTTATTCTTTGGATGAACTGTAGTGACACTGTTCTACACTTACATATGTGTGTTTTCATCAGTTACAAGTATGATAAAATACTTATCAGAATTTGCTTCATTTTTAAGAACAGTCAATTGTCTCTTTGATATCCTCTTTCCTTGCACACTGATCAGGTTTTGATAACCTCTCTGACTTGTTCAGTATCTCTCTCTCTCTCTCTCTCTCTCTCTGATCGGCAAAGTGAGCAGTTTAAATAAAGAATCGCTTGAATTCATTCATTAGCTGATAGGCAAAACAAGTGCTTTTTCATGACGTCATAAGTTGTCTCCGGAATTCACGTCATAAAACTATGACGTCGCTTGTCACTTCGGTGCCGGATTTTCAAAATGCGTCGGAGTAAGAGGGTTAAAAACATTTTACATTCAAATTACCACCGTCATGTGGCGCATCAATACAACTGACGTCATATAATTATGACGCATGATTAGCTCGTTACCATTAACAACCGCCGACGGCGACGGCAACACATGTTCAATGATAAAACATGATGATGAACGTTTTTACGGTACCGGAGTTTTACGTTGATCAGTCAGTGGACACGATTAGTTTTTGAACTGGAAAACAGAGTTGTTAAAAATGGAATTTGAAATGAATTCAAAAGTTACTGTTGTTCACAGAATATGGAGCAGAAAGTTGAGGACGGCACTGATGTGGATTGTTAACAACTACAGAGGTACTGGCAATGGCGGACATTGTATTTGCATCTTAGATCAAATTGATATTGGTTAGATTTTGTTACAAAATAAAAAATCGGTATGCTGAGCTATCAAAACAACAAAACAAACCGCAAAAATCACAACATGTAGAAAGCGCTACATTGTATACTTTTTCAACCAAACACAAAAAGTAGTCCGTCATTTTCGCTATTGATCACGTGACCAACATTGGTTATCACAAATAAACCGAAAAAGGATGGTATTGAAAAGATACATGGAATTTAATTATAGTCCGATTTAAAAGACCCCCTCTATTGAAAAAAACGTACTTTTCAACACGTTGAGGTACATATTAGTTTAGGTGTATTATTCGGAATAAATCTCATATTGTTATTTCCAGCATCTAAAAGACTCAGATCTTCATTGCTCTATAGATTATTTAGGTGTTTTTGATGCAAAAGAAATAAAGTCGACTCTCGTTAATTCGAAATCGGTTGAATCGAAATTTCGCTTAAATCGAAATGATAAAATGGTCTCGTCAGATCGCTATGTATTTCTATGTAAATTTGTTTGGTTAATTCGATATGCCGAATTTGAAGCGAATTTTCAGTCCAAATTACGAAATATTACGAAAATTCCCATGTTTAAATCAAAGTGAACTTTCAGTCCAAATTACGAAAATTCCAATGTTAAATCGAATAAAAAAGACACAAAAATATTTTATCTTAAACTTGAACAATACCTGAAATAATTGTCCATCTCTTATTTGAAAAGTGTTAATAGTAACAGAGTGGCGGCTTATTCGGAAGATTCATTTCCGACTAAAACTACAAATGTTTGTACTCGACATACCGGTCATTAGGAAAGTGTCAGTCAGTAAAAGGAGACATTTCATTGATGTAAACTTAAAAAAAGTGGGCAGTCTTCTACTTCCACAGTCAATGATTAACAGAAAACCCCCAAGCCATTTGATCTATCAAGGCAAATTGTATACACCATTCATCTCATTGTGTAAGGTTTTAAGTACAGGCGTGTGACGTGACAAGCTGTGGTTTTAAAAATCGCCAAGTTTTTAACGGTCACTAATCGGATTAACTCATAGGTGAAAGCATTGGCTTGGTATAATTAAGGTGTCGTAACTAGCTTATGTCCATTTAGAATTGGTTTCCCCGGGTTTTTAACTACGTATTTATTTACACCCACCCACCCACCTTTAAGATAACGAAAATGAACGCGTCTTGATTATCTACACAGACAACAGATTATTGGTAGCAAATTTCATCTAAATCCATCAAGCCGTTCCCGAGATATGCGTCAGCATATGGTCTTGAGAGAATAATAATAATAATAATAGAGATTGTAACTGGGATACCAGTTACGTATGATTCCCCACCATCCATAAATAATTTATGGCATATATCTGGTGAAAAGAACCTACTTGCAAGGTTAGCGCTGGGTTGGAAAAGTCTGTCGCCAAGGAAATCGCCAGTTCTAAAATTCTGTCGCTAATTTCATTACTGTGTCGCCAAAAAGGGTACTTTTTGACACATACAATATTTGACGTAATACACTAGTCGAGTCGTGTACCTGTGTGTGCAGGTAGTCTTACATCAAAGTTACGGCCCTTCATATATGAATTACAAAATTGAATACAAGAGATGTTGTTGTTTAGTTATTAATCAACAGGTAATCAACGTTTTTAATGTTGTGTATATATTGCCTTGATGAACGGTTACATTCTAAAGGCAGTTGTGTATGAAGTACATTTGTACCGCGCCGACCTGGTAAACTAAAAAAAATCATACCTTGATTACTTTTTTCAATTTCTTTGAAAGTTAAAGTAGATTTGAATTAAAGTTTTCGGTTGAGAAAAAACGTTCATTGGAAGGCCTTCTCGGCATAGGAAGTGACGTTTTCAATGAATTTCATTGAATAAGAAAACTCATAGAACCCCTCTCAGGCCTTTGATTCGGCGTCGCCGCGTGTTACAATGAATGAACAATATGGGAGGGTTTGCGCTGGGCATCGCCAGCATCGCTAACTGCGATTTTTTTCTTTAACTGGCGACAAAAAAATTTGGCGCTTTGCGATTTTTCTGGCCACAAGTTTTCGAAGTTCACAGGTATCTTGGTCACCAGTAATCAACAGGTGATAACACGTTGAAGCCAGTGACGGATCGGCGAGTGTCACTGAATAAACACAGTAATTAACGACTGAGTTGATTAAGATCGTTGTCTTAGGTGTTAATGTAAGACCTTCTAATTATGGGCAGGTAGATCTAAGTAATATTGGAGCGTGTCGACACTGCCTGAGGATATACCCAGGTGCCCTCCCGATGTCGTCAGACAGTATTAACACCGATGGACTCGGAATTATTGTAAATTCCAAAATAAAATATAATAAAAGTTACCCTTTGTGATGTTTATTTAATATTTTTTTAAAAAGTTTATTGATTAATAATCGTGATTCAATGCGAAATACACATCGTGGGAGGCCATCTGTTTGTATTTTAATTACGCGACTTATATCTGTTATTCCTATATGTTTGAGGTTCATGATCATAACAGTATATCAACTCAGTCAAAATATAATTTTTTGTAACCCTAGTCAAGAAAATTTCGTCTTGGTCAAGAATATTTCTCATTAAAAATAAATAGTGGTGCCTCATAGATCGTGATCATGACTAAGGGAACAAAATAGTTTTTAAAAAAATGTTCTAAATTTCATTTCAAATTCTAATATAATTCTAATCTTATGTAACACCATAGCGTCAATTTTCCAATATATTTCAACACACTATAAAGTCCTGTTAAAGTAAAAAAAAAACTGACATTTTTATATGAAGCGTGTATGTTAACCGGGCTATATATCTGTGTATAGTTGTGTTGAAATAGATCGACGCTGTATAAAAGACCCCCTCTATTGAGAAAACGGACTTTTCAACACGTTGAGGTACATATTAGTTTAGGTGTATTATACGGAATAAATCTCATATTTTATTTCCAGCATCTAAAAGACTCAGATATTCATTGCTCTATAGATTATTGAGGTGTTTTTGATGCAAAAGAAATAAAGTCGACTCTCGTTAATTCGAAATAGTTTGAATCGAAATTTCGCTTAAATCGAAATGATACAAATGGTCCCATCAGATCGCTATGTATTTCTATGTAAATTTGTTTGTTAATTCGATATGCCAAATTTGAAGCGAATTTTCAGTCCAAATTACGAAATATTAAGAAAATTTCAATGTTTGAATCGAAGTGAATTTTAAGGCCAAATTACGAAATATTACGAAAATTCCCATGTTTAAATCGAAGTAAACTTTCAGTCCAAATTACGAAAATTCCAATGTTTAAATCGAATAAAAAATTTCGAAAAGTACAATGTTTAAACCGAATAAAAATACACAAAAATATTTTATCTTAAACTTCAACAATACTTGAAATAATTGTCCATCTCTTATTTGAAAAGTGTTAATAGTAACAGAGTGGCGGCTTACTCGGAAGATTCATTTCCGATTAAAACTACCCATGAAAATTTTTTTTAACTCGACATACCGGTCATTAGGAAAGTGTCAGTCAGCAAAAGGAGAAATTTCATTGGTGTAAACTTAAAAAAGTGGGCAGTCTTCTACTTCCACAGTCAGTGATTAACAGAATACCCCCAAGCCATTTGATCTATCAAGGCAAATTGTATACTCCATTCAGCTCATTGTGAAGGTTTTAATTACAGGCGTGTGACGTGACAAGCTGTGGTTTTATAAATCGCCAAGTTTTTGACGGTCACTTATCGGATTAACTCATAGGTGAAAGCATCAGCTTATGTCCATTCAGAATTGGTTTCCCCGGGTATTTAACTACGTATTTAATTACACAATTTACACCCATCCACCCACCTTCAAGATAACGAAAATGAACACGTCTTGATTATCTACACAGACAACTGATTATTGGTAGCAAATTGCATCTAAATCCATCAAGCCGTTCCCGAGATATGCATCAGCATATGGTCTTGAGAGAATAATAATAATAATAATAATAAGGAAAAGAAGAAACAGAACGAAAACAATATGATTCCCCACCTTCGGTGGTGGGGAATCATAATAATAATAATAAGAAGAAGAAGAAGAAGAAACAGAACGAAAACAATATGATTCCCCACCTTCGGTGGTGGG
Organism: Anadara kagoshimensis; assembly: GCA_021292105.1. Classification (NCBI taxonomy): domain Eukaryota; kingdom Metazoa; phylum Mollusca; class Bivalvia; order Arcoida; family Arcidae; genus Anadara; species Anadara kagoshimensis. The sequence continues at coordinate 23,504,545 of CM037871.1, read as the reverse complement.
GAATCATAATAATTTATTGCTCAAACACAATTTACGTAATTGGTTAAGGCCATTTAAAATATTTAACATAACAAACACCATACAAATTTACAAAGAAAGAAAAAAACACATGTTATAGATAAAAGTGGATTTAAGATCAATGTGCAACATCCGAAGGGTTTTGATTGTCTCATTTTTTAAGTTTGTGAGTCACGTGTTGTTTCTGATGTCAAGACTGCAAGTTATGAAGGTTATTATTTCTCTTAATATTTTTTCATTTTTATTATTTAATACGTATTTTATTTTTGATATATCTGACATCTTCATAAAATAAGGATTGTGATTTGAAATTTCTTTAAATAATATATTCCTATTTTGTTTCTATTGTTCGCATGATAACAAGAAATGAATTTCAGTTTCAATTTGGTTTTTTTTACAACTTAAGCATATTCTGGAGTTAACATCTAAATTATTATATCTTCCCGCTTCAATAGCAAGTTTATGTGCGCTTAATCTGAGTTTAGCTATGGTGGATCTGTCTTTGCGCGTATGGAGAAGATTAAGGTATGGGGGTTCATATTGTGATTGTATTAATTGATTGAATAATTTGAGTTTATGAGACATTGTTATCATTTTGAGTTGTTCTTGGTTTTCTATATTTAATGTTTGTAAGATGCAAGTTTATAAGTTCTGGATTATTTATGATAAAAGAGTAACCTAATCGATTTAAAATATTTTTCACATGTGTTATCCACGCATTTGTTTTATAAGTTTCTTTATAGATTTTGTATAACAGAGTATTTTCTTGTGAAACGATATGGGCCAAGTATTTAATCATGTTATATTTTATTTTTGCTGTTAATGGTATCCGACTAAGCTCTGCTCTACATGCATTATTTCAGGATTTAAAATGTACACCCAGTATTTCTTTAAGGAATTTTGTGTGAATATGTTCGTGTGGTTCAGAGTCTTTATAGTTACTGAATGCACCCCATATTTCACTGCAATAAAGAAGAACCGGTATAACTAATGAATCAAATAATTTTTTAAGAAGATAACATGATTGGTTCAAGCCTGTTGTTTTCTTGATTTTGAAATATACTTTTTGGGCTTTATTGCCTAGGTTAATTTGCGTTATATTGAAAATGCCATTATATTTTAAGTCTATGCCAAGATAGGAAGCAGACTTTAGATTTTTTAATGTGACATTTTGAAAGTAAAATTTGTCTGTATATGTTTTACCATTTGAATTGAATACAACAATGTTGGATTTTGTTGTATTTACCTCCAGTTTCCAATGATTACAGTATGATGATAAAGCGTTCAAACAGTTTTGAAGTCCTTCTGGGCTGTTTAGATATTAATACAATGTCATCAGCGTAAAGTAAAATGTTGATCTTGTTATCGCCTACAATGATAGGATCACATTGATAATTTTTCATAAATGAAACAATGTCGTTTATGTATATGTTGAATAATGTTGGACTTAGATTATCACCTTGTTTTACTCCAGTTGTTGATACAAATGTTTGGCTCATTCCATTTTTGAATTAAATACGATTTTCTGTTTTTGAATACATGTTTTTTATTATATTATACGTTTTACCATGAATGCCGTTTTTTTAACAGTTTATATAATAATCCTTCTCGCCATACTGAATCGAATGCTTTTTTCAGGTCTATAAAGGCTGCAAATACTTTTTCTTTCTTTTTCTTTTGTAGATCTATCAAAGTTTTAAGAATAAAAATATGATCAGACGTCCGGCATTTTTTCTTGAATCCAATTTGGTTCTCAAAGATAAGGCCTTGTTTATTAAAAAAATCGTAAATACGAGTATTGAGTATTTTAGTAAATACTTTTCCTATACAATTAGTAACTGAAATGCCTCTATAATTGGAGGGATCGTACATGTTTCCCTTTTTGTGTGATGAGGCTTTCGTTCTACTGGTGAGGGAAACGTCCTGAATCTAAAACAATGTTGAACAATTTCACAAGTGGATATACCATATTTTAACATTTCATTACAGATCTTGTCAGCTGCGGCACTTTTTCCGTTTTTAAGATTACTAATGTTTTGAATTATTTCTGTTGGAGTGAATTTGTGGTTCAGTAGTTGTAGATGTTCTGTGTTTATTGGTGTGTTAGATTCTAATGTTTTTATATTCTTTAAGATGTTAACTTGATCATTATTATTTGGGAATTGTTTGGTGGTCAGTTCTTTGTAATATTTAATGAAGTTAGTTATTAGACTAGGCACATTTTCAGGAAAGACGTCGTTTTAAAGAGGAAGTGGCATTTTTTAGTAAAAGCAAACCATATATTCTTCTTACCTAATTTGGGTGTGCTGAGTTCGAAAATGGCGGATATCAAGCTGAAAAATTGCTCTAAGTTGGTCAAAATTTAAATACAAAATGGCCGCCAAAATGAAAATGCTTTTTTGAATTAAAGTTGTTATAGAAGTTGTTTTAGTAGCAAGAAACAGCTATTAATCAAAGATTGTAATATTTCAAGGCTTTTTGGGTGTTAATGCGCAAAAAATTTAAACAAAAGGCCTATGGGCCTTATTATTCACCTGAAAACATTTAGAAAATACTGAAATTTTAGGGCCAACAACACCATCGTTGATTATCAAATACAACATTTGCTACGGAGTTAGATCTTGGCATTTTGATCATTTTTGAAACTTGGTGTTTTTTTTATTTTTAATACTTTTTAAAAATATGGTCAAAACCACAATTTCGCAAAACATTATACTCCAGGGGTAACAACTCTTCTATGGCACATCATATTGTTACAAACATTGCTACTTAGCTTGTCATGTTCATTATTTTTCAATGTATTACTTTTATATAATACTAATAGTTTTCAAGTAAATAGCGCCAAAATCAGCAAAATTTGCAAAAAAGTATTATTTTTCATGGGCAATAACTCTGAAATAAGTGGTTTGCTATTTAGGAAATCAAAAGATCTGGCATGCTGGTCAGCCTTCATCTCAGGTGGCCTAGCAACAAAGGTCATTATGAAAAATGTATATATTTTACTCCTGGAAGAAGTTCACATGTTCAACTTAAACCAGTGTTAAAAGTTTTCGTGTTTGTTTTTTTATTGTAATTTGAGCAAGGGACTGTATGTTTCTGTTAAATTAAATGAATTGGATTAAGTATGACACATAACATGCTGAAACACTGATATATGTAGGTCAGAGTGTGAATAAAATAGCTTACAAAATCAAAACCTGTTTGCATCAAATGCTTAAAAATTTTTCTTTATACAATGGAAGAGAAGTAAATTTAACTACACTAGCATTCAAACTATATGTAGAGGTGCTTAGTCATCACCAAGCAACTCTTAAGCTGACTATTTGGTAAACAAGTGAACTTGCTCACAAATGTTGATGTAAAGTTTGATAGCAAAAGCAACACTACATTTGGTTTTATTAAAACCAGTAAGAACTACGAAAGCTGAATGATATGCCTTGAGCCTTCTGTTAAAGGAGATTAGCCCCGACGTCCCTTTTCAACACCTCTATTCCTTGATTATCTAAATCCGTGTATCGGAAGACTAGAGTCATTTTGTAAGTTAATAACAACAAGGTATTACTCCAAAGTAAATAAGGCTAGTGACTTGGGAAATGTAAAAAAATAGTGAAAGAGCAGGCTCAAATATTTGCACAAGAACGGTTAAGCACCGAAGGTTATCCATATATAAGCAACACTAGGAAAAGATGTCTCTTGACAAGCAAGAGTAAAAAGGTGGTTGGCGGATTAAAAACGGGACAGGCATAACATTGATAATGACCCAAGTCATGGAAGGCATGTCACTGTTCAAAACCCCAGAAATGGCCAATAAAGCTTTGTTTTCATTCATGGTAGTTAAATTCACCGTTGGCTGCTCATTTCTGAGCAATCTGGAAAAAAGATTGATTTTGCAAATCTGTTAAAACTACTTTAAAAAGATAAACATTTTCACAAATTTTGGAAGTTTGGCCACTTATCATTTTAAAATTGTAGAAACGTAGATAAAAATCATGGTATTGTTATGACTGACAGGTGAGTTAAGAAAATAAAAGGACAATGAGTATTTCACAGAGAAGAACACACTCCATTCTGACATCCTGCAATGATAAAGCGTTGAGCCTATTGGGCTTCTGGCAATTAATCAGAAGCACACAAAAGCACTTTGTCGCATGTTTATCTGAACCTTTTAGTGGTAGATCATGCTAGCTCCCATGAGAGCTTTGTTACTATGGAGGCAAAGTGGGTCCATTATTTTATCTGAGAAACAACAGTCTAATCAATGGAAACATCCTGGTTCACCTCCACCAAAGAAGGCAGAGAAAGACTGTTCCATCATCTGGAAAGGTTATGACCATGGTTAACTTAGATACTGATGGCGTTCAGATGGTACGTGTAGATTACTTCCAAAAGGGACAAAAAATAAATGTCACATACTTTTGCATTACTTATGAGACTGTTACAAGAAAATATTTAACTTAAGTGCTGTGAAAAAGTCAGTAAGAGTGTCTTGTTCCACTAGGAAAATTCTACCATTGCCTTGACTGCAATTAACAATGTCGGCTTTAAATTTAAAATGATTGAGTGGCCAACTTATTACTTAAGCTTGCATATCAGTCTTTTGTCTATTTCCAACACTGAATTCTGCCATTTACATTACCCAGTTTTATAGTCAGACGCTGTCATATATTCATATATTCATTGGAGGAGTTTCTGAATTTTCAAGAAAATGAATTCTTTAAAAGTTGCATTGTGTTCCTTAAACATCGCTGACAAAACTGTATAGAGACCGATACTATGTTGAAAAACAATGCAATATTACCACCAAAATTCAAACAATTACATATGAGGTTCACAACATATCAAAATATATGTTTAAAGTAATGATTGTGATTCTACCTTTTGCAGCAATATCCTTTATAAAAGTTTGATGCATGACGACATGCATAGTAATTTGGTATTTTGACATTTACAGCCATGGCTTCTACATACTGTTTTGCAAGAACATGTGGCAAACTCTGTATACAAGAATAATCTCTTTTCTGCATTTCAAACACAAGTTTCGATTATGACTTTCAATTCCAAACCATGATTTCAGTATTTCAGTATGGTTTTGGTTTTGGTTATGCTAATGGACTTAATTTAATCATATAGATTTTATCAGTGTACTATGCAAAAGGCACAAATAATGAACAAACACTTAATTATAGCCACCACTTTATTTTTAGAATTTGTTATGAATTGGGTTTAAACATTTAAACTTCAGTTTAGCCTCTTCAATTTTAATTTGGCAACCTCAAGTTATGCTGAAATGTTAAAAAGAACAAAGTACATGTACCATCTTTTGCTAAAACATGCAACTTCAATAACACTGAGAAATTATATGCCAATTAATTGAAACAGTCGCCATTTTGTTTTTGGAATTATGGGTAAAACATTAAATTCTAATTGACCTCTGCAAGTTTTGAATTTAGCACCCTCAAATTATAATTAAAAAGCATATTATCAACTTTTACTAACATTTGCCACCCCAAGTAACATTTTTGCATTGATACACTATAAATTAAAATCGCCATATTGTTTTTGGAATTATGGGTTCAAAAACTCAAAATTGATCTTGGTATCCGCCATGTTTAAATTCGGAATCCTCGAATTATGTGAAATAAATCATGTTACCAACTTTTACCAAAATTTGTCAACCCAAGTAACATTGTTTGCATTGGTACACCATTAATGTTAGCCGCCATTTTGTTTTTGGAATTATGGGTTCAAAAACTCAAAACTGAGCTTGGTATTCGCCTTGTCTGAATTCGGCATCCTCAAATTATGTTAAATAAACCATGTTACCAACTTTTACCAAAATTTGTCAACCCAAGTAACATTTTTTGCATTGGTACACCATTAATTTTAGCCGCCATTTTGTTTTTGGAATTATGGGTTCAAAAACTCAAAATTGAGCTTGGTATCCGCCATGTTTGAATTTGGAATCCTCGAATTATGTTAAATAAACTATGTTACCACTTTTTACCAAAATTTGTCAACCAAAGTAACATTTTTTGCATTGGTACACGATTAATTTTAGCCGCCATTTTGTTTTTGGAATTATGGGTTCAAAAACTCAAAATTGAGCTTGGTATTCGCCATTTTTGAATTCAACACCCTCGAATTATGTTACCAACTTTTACTAAAAAATGCCGCTCCAAGTCACATTTTATGAATTTGTTTCTAGTCTATATTGATATATCTTCTTGTAAGTTATGTTTACTAGGATTTAGTTTGTTAATTATATTCCAAAATGAATTGTTGTCGTTTTTGGCAGTCTCCAACTGGTTTATCATTTTAGATTTAAATAGTTTTTCCTCATACTTACACTGTTTCCTGTATTTTGATCTTACGTTAAAAAACATTTTTCTGTTATTGTTGTTACTTGGATTTTTGTTTAACAATTTTTCGTATTTTCGTAGTGTAATTTTTAGATCTCTACATGATTGGGAGTACCAGTGTTTTTTCTTTCGTTTTTTATGATGTTTGTGGTATACAAGTTTAAGTGATTTTTCGGCCGTTTCTGTTATAATTTCTTGTATGTTTTTAACAGCTTCGTCTGCAGTATTAAATGTTTTACTTAAAAAACATTTTAGTTTAGTTTTAATATCTTGGTTTGTAAGTGTATTTTGGAATTTAATTTTTGATTCTTCTGCCCAAACAAATTTCGCAGGTAAATGCTCTAGGTCAGTACAACTTCTATGAGTTATTGAAAAGTGTGTTTTTATACAAGTTATAAGCCAATGGTTTGATAAGGCGGAGATGTTATTTACTTTAAATGTTTGTATATTATTTAGGAATTCTTCAGAAGAGATAATGTAGTCTACAGTACTGCAGCCATTATAATTATAACAAGTGAAATTACCAAATAAATCGCCTATGTATCTACCATTAAGTATTCTTAGACTTGTCTCTTTGCATAAATTTAATAAAAAACGACCACTTTTATTTGGGGCTTTTGTGTCCATATTGTTTCTAGGAATATTTGAATCAGTTATATATCGGTCGTCAAAATTATCCAAGTGTTTTGTAATATCATTAATGATAAAATCTTCCTCAGTTTTGGTGTAGGCATTAAAATCACCTTGTATAATAACAGAGCCAAGATTGTAGTATTTCTCAATGTCTTTGAGCAACTGTGCGTAAACATTTTCTACGTCAGGCACATTACCTTTCGTGTGTTCCGGGGAAATGTAAACTGTTGCTATGTAAAGATCTTTAAAAAGTTTAATAAAAGTTTTATCAAGTTTTATCCAAAGTATATCAGTGTGATTAGATTTTACTTTTAAGACACCTTTATAAATATTTTCTTTAATATAAACAGAAATACCCCCTGAATTACGCCAGCCCTTTTTGTGTTTTTTCCTTTGATTACTATCAAAATATCTAAACCCTTGGATGTTGCGCATTTGATTTTCATCCAGCCATGTTTCAACAAATGATACAACATGGAGATTCAATAATGTGTTAATAAAATGAGGGTTTTTTGTTTTATCTTCTGATAACCCTTCTATATTCCATGTTCCAATTTTCAGAAAATTTACGTCAGTTTTAAAATTGTCACTCATAGTTGAAATATGTATGTGTTGGGATCGGCATAACATTAAGTAATTTGATCTGAATTTGGTAAATAAAATGTAATTGATTTCTGTAATTTTTCATATCATTTTTACTAATTGATTTAAAGAGATAATTTTATATTAATCTGCTGTAAGCCCTATTATGGAGTATTTTTAACATACAGAATTGTCAATTCTTTACCTTATGCACTACGCAAATTATTAAAACAGCTTACAGAGAATGTCCATGTTGTTGTATAAAAATTAAATTATCGCCTACAAATATAACAACATTTCTCTCACTACTAAGTATTCACATAGTTTTTAAAACAACCATAATAGTATATATACATCTATATTAGAAAAGTCTTCATATGACATTTATCTCTTAATTAAATAGATTCTAGTAGACAGAACATTTTCAAATTGTTGCTAAAGAATTAATTCATAAAAAAATATACATATAACAAGACGCTAGTAACCAATAATCATAGTCATCGAATTTCAAAACATTTATGTCAGTATATTTACATTTTGTCTGTTTTCTGTCTTCTACACAAGGTTTCAGAGCAATTGCGTTCATATCGGCTATGAACTGCAAGATCTACCTTGGTGACGTCACGGGAATTCCTGTCACAACAATCTGTCACGATCTGCTGTTCCATCAGCTGTTCCGTTAATCGGAAATCGTTATTGACAAAGCGCGAAATTAAAATTTTCTAAAATGATTTTGAACCAAGAAAAAGAAAAGAAAATAGTTTTAAACGTAAATATAACAATTGAACTGTTTAGAAATGCGGTTCATAGTCGATATGAACGCAATTGATATGCAAGCAAACTGAATAACGCGCTAACGCGCGTTATGATTAGTTTGCCTTGCATATCAATTGCGTTCATATCGACTATGAACCGCATTTCTAAACAGTTCAATTAAATATATATAAAATTAGAAAGAAAAGGACTATTTGTCTCTTTAGAAAATAAATTTTAGAACAAAGGTGGCATATGAAGGGAAGATCCTGAGTCACCCAATTCATTAAAACGATTGACGATTGGACAAAGTCACTCGATAATCATAAATCCGTAGACGTCATCTATCTTGATTTCCAAAAAGCTTTCGACTTTGTACCACACCAAAGACTCTTTCGCAAACTGCAGAATTATGGTATAACTGACAACACATTCCGATGAATTAAAGACTTTAATACAGGACGTCGACAAATAATAGTACTAAATGGCCATTTTTCAGAATGGAAACAAGTTACCAGTGGTATACCGCAAGGTAGTGTGTTAGGACCCACATTGTTTTTAATATACGTAAATGATCTTCCGGAATCTATTTCAAATCTTGTAAAGATATTTGCAGACGACACAAAAATTTACATGGAAGTAGGCAACGTAATGGACACTATCCAGTTACAAAGAGATTTGGACAACATTCACAAATGGTCTGAAACTTGGCAATTGAAATTCAACACGGATAAATGTAAACATCTGCATTTAGGACATACAGAACCAAACGAATATTCAATGTTAAAGAACGGAGCTAGGGTAAATATAGATCTTTCAAAAGAAGAAAAGTACCTAGGAGTAATCATTGACAAGGATCTAAACTTTCAACCACACATAGCACAAGCTGTTAAAAAAGCAAACAAGAAACTTGGACTGGTCAAACGGACTTTCAAACATCTGAAAAAAAGAATCGTTTCTAAACCTGTATAAGAGTCTTGTACGTCCACATCTTGAATATGGAAGTAATGTGTGGTGCATAATATATAAAAAAGAAGCCGTAGCCCTGGAAAATGTACAAAGAAGAGCAACGAAATTGGTATCAGCTATTAAAGATTTAACATATCCAGAAAGACTTAAGGAGCTAGGGTTACTATCGCTAGAGCACAGAAGAACACGCTCCGATATAGTGGAATATTTTAAAATTATCAAAGGCTACAAAAACATTGACAGCAACAGATTATTTCCAAGTTTGATGTCTAATAAAACAAGGGGACACAAACATAAAGTATACAAACAGCATTCAAAAAAGAAATTTCACCCAAAGAGCAATAAATACCTGCCAGAAGATGTTGTAGAAAGTACCAGTGTTATTACATGTGTATGTTCAAAGGCAGGCTCAATGTCTTCTGGAAAAACGTTGAGTGCCAAGTTCAATCCACAGTGCTTATGACCGGAAGTGACAACAGAAACAGTAAATGTTTATGAAGACACAGTAACAAATGGGTCTCAGATGCACATACCTCAAGGAAAAGGAAAAGGTAAAGGTAAAGCAAAGAACTTATTTAACACGTTATCTTACATTATGCTTTGTAAAATTTCATTGTTACATAACTTTCATTTACCATATGGCCTATAAACAAAAATGTACAGCTAGTTGGGTTAATTACTCGCCGCTATACATAATATCCTAAAGTTTGACTAAAAATATTACATTTGCTAAATAACACACTACTACAGCTTGTGAGGTTAACTCGCTGCTACATGACACTAAACATTTCAATCATAGCTAGTGGGATTTCTCGCTGCTACATCAACTTGAACTTGAGCTATAAGAATATATACTTAATAGCTAGTGGGATTACTGGCTGCTAGTGGGTCCAGCTCTCGGTCATTCACACTGAATTGCTACAAGTATTATAGCTATTGGGGCTATGCTTGTTGCAACATCAACTTATTTCTCATTACATTATCGGTTAGTGGGACTACCCGTTGCTATAGAGTATTATATCAAATAGCTAGTAGGGTCACTCGCTGCTAGTGGGGCCAACCCGCTCTTATCCATACAACTACAAGAATTATAGCTAGTGGGGTTTTACTCGCTGTTATAGCAGCAGTGTGAAACAATAATGGAAGACGCACATGAAACAGTCAAATGCTTTGTTTGTAGCTTGTGCTTCTACTTAACCTGCACTACAATATCACCAACAATACACAGCTATGTGATAAATGGTGAACTAGAAGACTTTAAATGGACTTGTAAATAATGCAAGATTAAAAAAATCCCCACATTGGAAAATATGAATTCGACACTAAGGATTTAACCCTCTTAGTTCTGGAACGACAATTTTGTCATTACCAGCTTAATTCAGGCCCGTAGGAAGAGGGGGGCACTAGTCCTTTAAGACCCAGAGAGGATATGTATGTGTATGTATAACAGATGAGACCAATTTAGATATTATAGGGGAAAATGGGGTAAATGGCCACCTTGTACATATTAAACAATGTCAGTACTAGCTGTGGTCTGCGGTGTGTAGTACACATCGATAACTAATAAGACGTTGGAAATATATATGAGAAAAAGTCAAGGTCAGGGTATAATCTAAATATATAAATTGGAACTTTTCAGGCCACTTGCCTCGATATGTTGGGGAAAGTGGCAACAGGAAAACAGAGAGAGAGAGAGAGAGAGAGAGAGAGAGAGAGAGAGAGAGAGAGAGAGAGCATCATTAGTAACACTATATTTTTTTTTTGATATAACTGATGGTTCCCGTAATTCAGACAGCTATTCGCACTGGGATGTAATATGACATGTCACTTTTCTCTTTATCTCCACATTACCAAGATTCAACAGATTTCAGCCATAAATTTGATTGTTTCAACTCTCGGAGGCTCGAATCGGCGACTTGTGTTTAACCAATTGAACAGAGAGAGAGAGAGAGAGAGAGAGAGAGAGAGTGAGTGAGCTATATCTTATATCGCTAGCATAACATTGTGATACTAAAATAGCATGTTGCAAATTGAGTATCGGTTGTCGTCGTAGTAGATGCCGCATTGTCATTATGGAAGGATGGTTGTGATTTTTTGGCCCCATAAAAGATTATTCCACTGATATCGAGGCTGACATTTTGAGATGGAAGGAACCAGGTACACGAAAAAAACACAGAATTTCTGCAAGCGAACTGAAATCTTTCTTACACTAGAGCAAGTCCCTAGAATTGGATTCGAACCTAAGGCGGCGAGATGTGCTGTGAATTGTAGAACATATCTGAAAAACTTGGAAAGATGAACGTATGATAGGCTTGGTATACAGCAAGACTGCAGGCTTACCAATTTGAAGGATTTGTACCGTAACAACACATAAATGAAAAGGTCATATTAGACGGATTTTCTTTTCCCATTTTGACGGGTTTTTTTTAAATAAAAGTACCAAAAAGTCGGACAATTATGCAAATTGTATCAAAATCAAACACTTAACCACAGGAGCTCGTAATTAAAAATCCCTTTATTATCCAACACCCCTTCACTATCCAACACATATAAAAAAAACAAGGACAGACAGTCTCTCGGGGGTCACTCGCTTCGAGTAAAAATTTTTATGAAAACTTTTTGTTTTTCTACCTTAACCGATGTATTTTCCTTTTCAGGGATCATTACTTTATTGATCCGTCACATATTGTATCAAAATCAAACACTTAACCACAGGAGCTCGTAATTAAAAATCCCTTTACTATCCAACACCCCTTTACTATCCAACACCTATAAAAAAAACAAGGACAGACACTCTCTCGGGGGTCACTCGCTTCGAGTAAATATTTTTATGAAAACTTTTTGTTTTTCTACCTTAACCGATGTATTTTCCTTTTCAGGGATCATTACTTTATTGATCCGTCACATATTGTCTTTGAATTGTTATAACATGAATGAATTACGTGCTAGTTTGTTCGTCTTCTGTTGAAATTTCGACGCCGCCAACAAACAACCGGAAGTCAAATAAAGGTAAGATTTGATTGGTCCAAAGTTTAAGTGGCGCTAGATACAAATTCGATATTTAAAATCAAGAAATGGAAAAGAAAGGCGATGTGTTTTCAGTTCCTTGGTAAGATATGATATTATAAAAATGAATATGAATGAAAATGAATATAGGTTAATATTCCTACAGTAAGTAGGGCTTCTGATGCTCACCTGAAATACATAAGCCAGGTCATGTATATATGGATATGGGATTGTGGTGTAAGACATTTGATTTTTAAAAATTCATACATTGAAGATGCAATACTTTTTTCCTAACAAAGATTAAAAACAACTAAAATAAAATGACTTAAGTTTGTAGGAATCAAGAGCCACCATAACAAAGAACAAGAAGGCCGTAAGCCTAGAGTAATAGTGGCTAACTTCGCTAACTATCTACAAAAAGAGGAAGTATTACAATGTTATAAAAACAAAAAACAAAACAACGTCTCGTTCCCATTTCATTTAACGAACCAATCGCCGACTGAGATTATTGAGAAACACAAACGCTTATTCGAATGTCAAAAGCAATTACAACAATCAAAATGTCCCTACAAAAATTCTCAATGACAAACTAGTTTTCACCCAGAACGGTACGGTATATAAAGACAAAGTAAAGACACCAAATGTAGAGGATATTCTCTCTTGTGATGAAACAGAATCAGCCGTTCTAGATTCTATTGGTACAGTTACTTGTGATCCAGTCACAGATTCCGGAAATACTTTCGCTGGTAATGCATCAAAAGTCAAATCCTTTAACGACGTGAGACGGTTTAACAAGAAAGTTCTTAGAAACCCGCAGAATACACAGGCTACTCACAATATAGTGGTGTATCGATTCCGGGATCAATCTGGTAATTTACACGAAGGCTCTGATGACAATAGCGAGATCGGCACTGGAAGAATTCTAATAAACTTTCTCGGAGAAAATGCGATAGAAAACAGTGCCTTTGTAGTAACACGTTGGACAAGTCACAACCGTCTCGGTCCAAAACGGTTCAAATACATGCAGGACATCATAATTAATCTGCATAATAAACTATAAAGTCATATACTGTAAAGTACTTACATGTTTTGCAAATGTTTTTGTTATAATATAATCATGACGCACATTTAATAAGTTCAACAGGTCAGCTCAATTACTATCGACGTTAAGCAAAAGTTATCTCCCTTTACTTCCACATTTAGCCCTTGAAATATTTAAAGTTTTCAAGTATTATAGCATATTTCGCTACCAAGGGTCAGAAAATGTGTGTTTTTTAAATATATATATATTGTTTGCATGTTTATTATAATTTATTTGCATTATATTACTTATATATTCTTTTTATTTCGATGTGCATGAATGTATACAATAACTAGAATGTATATACCGACACAGATTAAGATTTTTTCATTTGTATCTACCCATAGCCGAGCAATGGCATGACACTGTCAACTTATCAACAATCATGCCCCAGGTACGTGTTCTCACGTCCTCCTTTATTTCCTTTTTTTCAATTTTTTATTCTTCTTGCTAACAGTGCCCTTGTTCCCCTTTTGTCTAATCTTCTTCTTCTTCTTCTTCTTCTTCTTCTTCTTTAAATAGCTCTCATATACTTAATACATCACTTTACTTTACAAGAAATTATTGATAATGGCTAGCATACACATAGATTTATTGTCAATAGACATCTCCAACCTATACGCTGACTATGACCGTGTTTGTGAACTAAACACGGGGGCGCTTTCAAAATTTAACTTTGCATTAAACTAGTGAATATAATATATTGCTCATATCTACATGTTCATACATATATATTATAGTCCGTCCACGATTTGATTGCACAGTGGTAATAAACACGGACGGCTTAAATAACGCATACAGGTGTAAATAGCGTATTAACTTATGAGTATAATCACGCCGGCACACGCGTTATTCGTTACAATTACTCTAATATTGAAATATATTCGTGATGACCTATATAGGCAAACAGCATTGACCTGACCGCTTGACTTTTTATTAGGAACATTAATATAGGACAATCTACCCAGTAAATTAGTAGTGTTAAGATTGAAGATAATACATACAAAGTGTACGTGCCTACTTTATGAATTGAATATCACTCGCAATGTAGTAGACTATATGAACTCTTACGTTCCCTACACATAAACGAACTGATCCATAATAATATTTAAGTTAAAGTTCAATCGGACAGGTCAATGTTGTTTACCTATTCCAGGAGTTGTTTATTATTGTTGTTAACAGGTATAGGTAAACAACATTGACCTGTCCGTTTGGCCTTTCATTAGGAATATTCATATAGGAGGGTCTACCCAATAAATGGGTAGTGTTGAGATCAAAGTTAATACATACACAGTACACAGGTGTACTCTATGGGGTGAGTATATCTCATTGCCGATATATACAGATTTATACCTGTGTTACCTATACACAGATGTACTTGGTTCGTGATAAATATTTAAATGAAAGGTCAAGCGGACAGGTCAAAGTTGTTTACCTATAGTAGTAATATTATGAAACAGTAGAGAGTCATGAGAGAAAACGGGGGAAAATTGAATGTTGCTGTTACTGCAAAAGATGGAACTTCTAAAACCTTTTAAAAGTCTGGTATAGAACCTCAACAATTATATAACAGTAGACAGAGACACGTTTAATATATACATACACTGATTATTGTTAATAATTGCGGTATTCTGCGTTTTGTTAGAAGTGATACTCGTGGCCTTGAGAATAACGCCCAAAGTTTTCGTTCGGAACTTCAATTTCCTACCAAATGTTTGATTCTAAAAGCTGAAATTTTTCCAAGTATATGTATTCTTTAGAAATCCTTTTCAAAAGACATCAAATAAATAGAAAAACTCAAAATATAAGAAGTTTAACGAAGTTATAAATAATACAGAGTGCAAGTTGAACATGCAATCCAGGAAATAAAAATCTACACGACAGTTGGAACAATTTTGCGATTACCGAGACGTAACATTTCGTCTTTTGTTGACATTTTTAGCATTTTCTCCCCGGTGTTAACACCGCTTTCGTTTGTAAATGAAACCATACTTGTAAAACCAGTCTAATTTGTTTTATAATTCCTATTTTAAGGGGAAATATAGGTCTCTAAAAGTCTGTCCAGGATATTGAATGACAAAGGTAATATAAGAAAAGACAGAGCTATTTGGAATTGATAGTGTTTTATTATTTAAAAAAAAAAAAAAAAAAAAAAAAAAAAAAAAAAACAAGTTTTGATATAACCCCTCATTTAGTTCACATTCACGCTCATAGTCAGTGTATACAGGTATGTTGGAGATGTCTAATAAATGTAAACGGACTAGGAGACAAGAATAAAAGACAAAATATTTTCACATGGTTAAGTAAATACAAAGATTATATCATATTTTTACAAGAAACACATGCTATTAAATCAACAGAAAGAAACTGGAAAAATTAGATATGGGACCTTTATTTTTCAAACGGTACAAGCTCAAGTCGCGGAGTAGCCATCTTAGTACCAAAAAATCTCCAGATTCTCGTAAAGAATGAATTTAAAGACACTGCAGGTCGATTTTTATGCTTAAACATTGAGATAGAAAATTCTTGTTTTGTTTTAGTAAATATTTATGCACCAATAAAAGACCAGATTAAAAATCAAACAGATTGTTTGTGTTATTTAGTCCATAACATATCCTCATACACCGGAGAAAGCCTTATTATTGGCGGGGATTTCAACATTACTTTAGAGGCAAATGATAAAAATGGGGGTAGAACTGAACCTTCCTCTACTTATAGAGATAATTTTAAAAAGTTTATAGAAGACGATGATTTAATAGATATTTGGAGATTACAAAACCCTGATGAGAAAATGTTTACTTACAGAAAGAAAAAACCCTTAATTCAAAGCAGAATAGACTTTTGGCTAATTCCATCTTATTTAAGTAATTTCTCAAAAACAACAATAAAACCGGCAATAAAAACTGACCACAATGCTATTTTATTACAAATTAGTACTTTTAATAATGTTAAAAAGGGACCTGGCTTCTGGAAATTTATTTGTCTCTCTTGGAAAATAATGATTACGTTATCAAATTAAAACAATTTATCGACGAACTTAAAGACAAATATATAAACATACAAAATAAACATTTAAAATGGGATACAATAAAATGTGAAATACGGGGCTTTACCATAAATTTTTCAAAACATCTTGCTTCTAAATCAAAGTTACGGGAGAAAAAACTAATTTTAGAACTTGAAGATCTGAACATAACTTTATCTGAAAATCCATCAGAGGAAACTCTTAGAAAATTTGAATACGTTAAAAAGCAACTGGAGGAAATAAATGAACATAAAACCAAAGGCATTATAATCAGATCACAAGCAAAATTTTGCGAAGGAGAGAAAAACACAAAATATTTTTTATCTTTAGAAAAACGTAACTACAAAAACAAACAAGTTCAAAAGCTTATAACTGAAAATAACGAAACTATTACGGATGCGGGTAAAATTCTAAAAGAAGAGAAATCTTTATTTGAAAAAATGTACACTAGCTCTATCGGTACAGAAAACAATTTAAGTTTTAATTTTTTTGACCACTCAGTTATTCCAAATATCAACCAAGTACAGAGAGATATAACCTGATCAGAATGTATTAATATATTAAAAGACTTCAAAAATGGTAAATCTCCCGGGAGCGATGGTTTCAAATTAAGTTCTATAAATTCTTTTGGGAAGATATTAAATTTCTGGTTTACGAAAGTATTAATTATTCTTTTAAACAAGGATTTATGTCCTCAGATCAAAAACTTGGACTTATTACTTTGATTCCTAAAAAGGACAAATATAGAAATTTTTTGAAAAATTGATGACCTATCTCCCTACTCAATGTTGATTACAAAATGGTTTCTAAAATACTCGCTAAAGCTTAAGAAATATATTACCAGATATTATAAATTCAGATCAAACTGGATATATTAAAGATCGATATATAGGTGAAAACATCCGTACCATTTCTGATTTAATTTTCCTGACAAATTTAAAAAATATACCTGGTCTTATACTCTTATTGGATTTTGAAAAAGCCTTTGACACGTTAGAATGGTCCTTTATTCAGCAAGCTTTATCTGCATATGGGTTTGGGGAAAATTTTAAGTGGTGGGTTAAAACTTTATATAGCAATGTCCAAAGCAGAATTTTGAATAAAGGATATGCTTCAGAGTCATTTCAAATTTCAAGAGGAGTGCGTTAAGGTTGTCCTTTATCGCCATATCTTTTTATCATATGTATAGAACTACTTGCAATCTCGATACGAAAAAACAAAAATATCAAAGGAGTTAAAATTGATGACACGGAATACAAAATTAGTTTACTTGCTGATGATACCACTTGCTTTCTAGATGATGAACCATCAGCTTTTGAAGTTATTTCATTAATGGATCAATTTAGAATCTGTTCAGGTCTTCGTATTAATCTCGATAAAACTGAGGCGTTTTCGATAGGTTCTAATAAAAATCGTCCTCCTGGTACTCTTCCGGTTAGATGGCAAAAAGACTTTTTTTACACTCTGGGAATATGGTTTTCTAATGACGAAATAGAAACAACCAATAAAAATTTAAATTCGAAATTAAAAGACTTAAAAACAACCCTTAATTTGTGGTAAATGCGGAATTTAACTTTAATTGGGAAAATCCAAATTGTAAAATCGTTAGCACTATCAAAATTAGTATATCAAAGTGGTTTAATATCTGTTCCAACAAACTTCATTAAAGATGTACAAGCAGTAATAGACAATTTTATATGGAAATCTTCTATTCATAAGATTAAGAAAAACACAATGATTAAATCAATAGGGAATGGAGGTTTAAAATATCCCAATTTTGAATATCAGGTAAAGGCTTTGACGTTATCTTGGATAAAACGTTACTTAAGTCCTCAAGCATCAAAATGGAAACAATTATTTCATTCATATTTTAAAAATATTTCTCTTATTCATCTTCTCCAATCCAGATGCTGTATTGAAAAACTGAGCATTCCCTTATCATTGTTTTATAGAGATTTACTTCACTACTGGATGGAATTAAAATCACCTGATGATAATATGATTTTTCCAATAATACACAAAGAAGTATTATGGTTTAATGATAATATTAAAATAGGTAAAAAGGTCATTTTCTTTAAAAAATGGTATGAATGTGGCATTACTTATATATTAGATTTACTAGATTCTTCTGGGAATTTTTTAACACATACTTCTCTGTCAACGGTTTGAGTTTAATACAAATTTTTAGAATATATGAGCATTTTAAATGCTATCCATAAAACATGGAAAGAATATCTCAAGAATAAAACTGTCCCAAACATAAATGATACTAATTTAATCTTAAAAATGAAAAGCACACATGTTAATATTTTGAAAATGTCATGTAAAGATTTTTATTGGGCCTTTATTGAAACTATTTATGAAACTCCTACTTGTGTAGGTAAGTGGTCAGAAATATTTCAAATCGAACAGGATAATTGGAAACATATATTTAGACTCCCGTTTAAATGTACATTAGATACAAAATTGCAAGAATTTCAATTTAAAATCATACACAGAATTATAAGTCACAACAGACTACTTTTTAAAATTAGAATCTTAAATAGCCCCAATTGTACATATTGTAATCAATTAGATACAATTGAGCACAAATTTTATTTGTTTTAAAACTTTAAAAGTATTTTGAAAAACTTTTGAAAATTGGTGGAACAAAATCAACCGAACAAGTATCTCTCTTACATGTTATGATGTAATTTTTGGTTTGTATCAGGAAAATTCTTCTCCACAATTAAATTATTGTATATTAATAGCAAAATTCTTTATTCATACATTAAAACTAGACAAATGTTTTAACTGCATAAACTTAGAGGGTTTTAAATTCCTTTTAAAAAACAAAATAATCATTATGAAACATATTATGTATAGTAAAAATCAGTTTATTGAATATGAAAACCTCTGGAGTAAACTTTACAATTCTGTTTAACCTAATTAGAATAATACTTTTTGGCTATTTTTTGAATTTGTAAAATTTTGTTTTGTATATATATATATATATATATATATATATATATATATATATATATGCAGTCTGACCTGCCTTAAAGGCCACCTCTATATAAGGGTCACCTGATTACAGAGGCCAGTACAATTGTATGCTAAAAGTTTTTTGTTCATATTATTTGAATTTGTTTAAAAGACCACCTGGCCACTTTTGCTGATTCCTTTTGGAGGTCTTTATAGACATAGCAAGTCTCCACTTCTATATAATTGTAATCTTTTTTGTGTGTATAATATGTATTTTATATATATTTATATATGTATGTATGTACATTGTATAAGTTAATGAGAGCTAACAAAAATAAATAAAAAAAAAGGAATCAAGAGCCACCAACCCACAACGACCTTAGATTATTTTGCTCATTTTAAGGACAACATGTAAAATGTGGCTCAGTGGTTTGGGCATTAGGCTCATGATGACTTGTGGATTCGAGTGCTGGTGGGACTGCATTTTTACCATAGGCAAGTCACTTCATTTCACATTGCTCCTGATTTACAAAATGTAAGGGTAACATTATAGACCCGTGAGGCATTACATAATTCTTCAACTACTGTCACTGTGAACTAGCACCTAAAAGTCACCATCCGTGCCTGCTAGTACAATGTAGATACAAGCACACACTTTGTCAGTCAGGTTACATCAGGTGTGACCTGACTGACACAAGCAGCAGACCTGGGAGTTTATGCTGACTGTAAAGCAAAAACAGCGCTAGGTAAAGCTTATTAAAATTTTCAAAAAAAAGGTGACTTAATAAATTAAAATTAAAAAGATCAAGCAGATACTATGCCATTCAAATAATACAGAAAAAGTTACAAATTGAAAAGGACCTAATAAAAAACAAACATACCAATCCATATCCGAATCACAATCCAGAAGCAAAGTAAAAACTTTGGAACTGACACGTGAACCAGGGAAGTGAGGTCGGGTGCTCCGGAAGGGTAAGCACCTCTTGTTTAGCTAGCTACACCCGCCACATGTGTTATCAAAATTGTGTGAAGGGAACATGAAACTATGAGACGTCAAAATATCCAGGGCTGACGGTGATCTAGTTCCACTCAATTCCACCAAATTTAGGCCAATTACAAGATCTCTAAATCATAATTACATATATAAACATTTAATAAATTAATCAATCTTTCAATCTTAAAATATTGGTTCTTAATTTTTTGGAGCAAGGTCACTTTAGAAGAAATACAAAGGTATAGTTTTTAGTTGTCCTTAAAACAAGTACCTATAAACCTAATGCCTCTACGCATGGTTGACAATACCATTCCTCTGGAAGGCTGTCTAAGTCAATCAGGTGTGCATATTTGTCATGAAACCAGGTCTCGCATCCATCACACAGTACACATTCAACACAACAGTTTTCACCACATACACCGCAGGGATATTCAATTTCTCCCTTTTTCTTCTTTTCTATTCCCCTTCCCCTTGATAGTCTCTTTTCTGTATATTTCTTCCCTTTTGTCTTTGATGGCACCTCTTTTGAAGCACTGGAACTGATTCCTTATCATCTGCATATACTTTCTTTTGAAATCCAGCCTCTGTATGTTTTCTCTTTCAGGGATTTTCTGTTTTTTCTTTATGTTCACTTACATCAGACAGTGCTTGTTCTACTTCCATCACTTTTGTACTTAATAATATACAGATGTCTTTCTTTGTTGCCATAGAATTAAAATGTAATTGATAATACTTGCCTAACAAAATATGTCTTTTTTGTGAATGAATCCACCAAGTATTGTTCATTTGCAGCAATTTCTGACTGAAGTCTTCTATGGCTAGAGAGCTTTCCATCTGGTTTGTCACTTAAAATGTCTGGATGTTGAATTTATCAGCAACTTCTTTCTTTGTTCTCATTTTAATTTGCTTTGATGTGCTTCTGTTTTCTTTACTTTAATAAAATTCAGGTACTCTTTTCGCAACTCTGATAGATCATCATTGAATATTTAGATATTAAATCCTCAAATAATGATGGTAATACTCCATTTCCTTTTCAAACTGTAAACTGAAGAAGGATGAAAAAGCATTTAGCATTGTTTGATTATCCATAAAAGTGTCCTATGTTTTTACCATAAATATTAATGTTTGTTTCTGTTTCTAACTGTCTTATTTCTTTATCCAATTTTTGAAAAAAATTAGAGCAACTGTCTGTAACATTAGTCAGACCTTTACGTATATTCTGCTTCCTTTCAATTTCTGGTGATGATTCATTACTTTCTAACTAACTAAGCAAGTCAATTTCAGTCGTAAATCTTCTCAAACTTTCTATTTCTTTTGGCTTATACAGTTTTCCTTGCATAACAACTCTTCTGTGTTTCTTGAGTGAAGAAACACACCATCCTGCAATGTATCTAATTTTCTCCAACCCGCCCTCGGACTCCTTGTAAACTTTTCTCTTTCTGTTTCAGCCTTTTCCCTATATGAAGCCCTGATAGGTTCTGCCACTTCATCTAGCATAAGTTTTCTTAATTCACAAAACAATTTGTAACACACGTTAAATTGAGATGGCCCTGGAGGCTTTTCAAGTAATATATTAATGTGGGATACATACTCACTGCTCTTTTAAAAATTAAACATTTCCTGGTATAAAAGAGTTGTAGTCTTATTATCAAATGGATCATCTGATGTGAACACATTTTTCTTTCATCTTAAATAGAGAATTCCACAAGAAATCTAGGAATTTTGAAATGTCCTTGTTCAATAAAGATTTCAGTCATTTTCTTTTTGCTGGTTTGATGTCACAGGATTTTTATTTAATAAACAATTCAATAAGTCTACAACTGATATACTCTCAGGTAAAGGATGTTCTACCTGCTGCTCTTGTAGAACCTTGTCTACAATCTCAGCTATTTTCATTTCTTCTTCAATTAATTGTTCTTCACTAATTTCATCAGCTTCACATGGTTGAAAAGCAGACTCAGATGAAGTTACTGTCTCCATTTCTTCTAGTTCCAAATTTCTACAGCATTTTAAATCAAGTTTTTTTCAATGCTGGACTTGGCCATAGAAGTCTTCAATTTCTGCAGGTGGCTTAACTACAACCTTCTCACTGAAATCTGAAACTTTCAAATCTTTCTTCATCCTAACCCTACTAAAAGCCACTGCAACCTGGCCTGATTGTAACATACATCTGCAGTGGACATGTACCCTGTTTAGTGTTTATCCCTGGGCACGATGAACTGTCAGTGCAAATGCAAGTTTAAGTGGTATCTGTGACCTGCACGCTATGTCTTTCTTCAATTTAATGTCATAAATTGGAAACATGTGTTTTTTTATTTTAAAGTTTCTCCCCAAAGAATCAAAATGAACTGTCACACTGTCCTGTTTCATATCAGTTATAATGCCGACTAAGCCATTAACAAGCTCATCAGATAGATTAACTAGTAAAATGACTGGAGAATTAATCTTCAGATGAATTTTCTTTGGAACTCTCATCTCTGTAAAGCATCAGGACTTCCTGTGTTCTCAGCAACATAGACTTTTTCTATACCTACAAAATACAACAATATTTAATTTTATTATAAGTATAATTGTAAAACAACAGAGAGAGAGAAAGAGAGAGAGATAAAACACTCTACATGCATAAACATATATCCACACACACACACACACACACACACACACACACACACACCTTGCTATGTTTCAAACTTTCATTTTGTATCCAGTCATACTAATGGTGGGCATTATGTTTTCAGTCACTGTACACATGTATATCCATCTAAGAAAATTTTATTGCATTCACTGACTTTTGAAAGCTTGCATGGATCAAACTGAAATATGTTATTCAGATGCATGTTTGACAGACTGATCTAATTCAATATTTATAATTTTCTGGTCCGTGGTTTTAGAGTTATGCCCTTTTCTGGTTGGAAAAGTGCATTTATTTGATTTAATTAGATATTGCGGATTTTATAAATCTAACTGAAATGTGGTGTACAGATTTATGGTGATAAAACACAGGTCAAGTGCCATATAAAAAAATTTCCAGCCTATAATTCAAGAGTATTTCCCCTTTTTTCTGAAAAAATGTTCATTTTGATCTGTCATTTGAAAACCTTGATTTACTGAAATGAAATTTGGTATACAAATGTATGCTAAGATGGATTAGCATGAACCACCTTGATAGGTCACGGAGTGGAACATTTAGTAGTCTCTAAGTTCAATTTCTGGTTGGGTGAAATGAGACTTTAAAACTTGTAGTTTCTGCTTCATCACCTGGTGCTTAAAAAAAAGAGAAAAATAACTGACATTCTGAACATGTTTACCTGCAACTGCCCTCTCTGTGAGCTAGTATATTTTGGTGCCAGTATATCACATAACAAAAATTACCTGCTGAATTTAGCTGTGCCGTAAATGCACAAATTTCGGAAATTAATTCCTCATCAGCAACGCTAGGGGCCAAGAAAGTTGAATGAAAAAAAACTAAATTATGCAATAGAAGTTAACCTTAAGTTCTAAATCATTTGAATCCAATTCCAGCTAAGGACTGTTTTGCATGAGGGAACAACCTTAGTTTTTGGCAAATTACAAAATTTTGATTATATTTGGCATACCAAAAAAAAAAAAACATTCATCACACTGACATACTATTATTACACCACTCTCTTAAGTCAGTTGACCACTGCGGTAGCTCAGTTGGTAGAGTGCTCTCTCCGTAAGTGGGAGGTCGTGCGTTCAAACCCCGGCCGGGTCTGACCCAAGACTTGAAAGTTGGTAGTGACTGTTCTTTCGTCAAGCACTCGGCATTATGAAATGAAAGTCACGGTTCTTTTGGATGGGAACTTAAAATAAACGAGGTCCCGTGTCACGGTGGGCTTGGCACGCTAAAGAACCCTGCTGTATAATGCCATCAGCGCAACGCACAGGCAAAATTTCTGCACCTTCGCATACCTGGCGACGTCTCGATATAAGTGAAATATTCTTGACTGGGACGTTAAACACCATTACTACTACTACTACTTAACTCAGTTGAAGTACACATATGATGCATTTTTGTGTTTGAACATCTCTCTAACATCAGCTGTTTAATTTTTAGGATTTTCAGCAATGTTGAAGAATGTGCTAAGGAAAATGAATGCATACCAGTGCAGCTTCTGTATGAAACTTACAAACATGATTTTATGAAACATGCATAGGAAGATATGAAACTAATGAGTTAAAGTCAACTAGGCAGATTAATACACTATGTGTTTCCTAAAGTAAAGCGGAGTGAGATGAGAATGGGAAATGATACAAAACAGTATGTTTATTTTGGTCTTAGATACAGGGAAAGTGTTAAAAATGAGACCATAACTCCATCAGATATAATACATATCAGTACAAAATTTAATGCATTTTATATTTCACATGATGAACAGCAACAATTCAAAATTTATACACCATCACAAAGAAATATCAATGGTTCTAAAGTCATGAAAGAAATCTCTCTGATGGAAGATCAATGGTTGTTGAATGTTAGAGGTAAAAATATTCCACTGGAAGAAATTGGTATTCCTAACAATTGTGAAAACAATGTAAATAATTTGAATATGATTACGTGTATGGCTTCAAAGATCATGCTTTGTCAGGAATGGACTGTTACATCTAGTCAAAAATCTGTTCCTAGCAATTTTCTTTTGGAAATTTTTGAAGCAGAGGGAAAATCAAAAATGAAGATAATGCGATGCCAAACCTGTGCTATTGTATTAAGTTGGAAATGTTGTGGAACTACTTGTCGTCAGTGTTATAATAATCTCCATCAAATGACCAAAGTTAATGACCTTGAACTTAATGAACAGGATGCAAAAGATTTATCTGAAGTATTAAAACAGATTTTCCCTAATGCAAGTCCAGAAATGCACCATTTTTTGGAAATGCAGAGCATTAATTTGCAGACAACCACATCATCTGGAAGGAGATGAAGCAAAGACCTAATAAAAGCATCATTATCTCTTTGGTCCAGAAGTCCAAAAGCCAATGAAGATTTAATCAGCAGTAATTGTATGATACTTCCTTCAGGCCGACAACTGCAAAGATATAAGAACAGTACACCCCGGAATTCAGGGGTTACTGATGAAGTTTTGCAGTAGATGCACAATACAGCACAGCAAATGAAAATACCTCCTACAGAAATGTGTGGTGGATTAATCCATGACGAATCTAAAATTAAGGAAGGCTTGGTTCTTAACAATAAGGGAAAAGAAAATAAATTAATTGGTTTTGTGGATCTTGGTGAAAGAAGTTAAGTAAGGCCTTGCTACTGATGTGTTTCAAGTTACATTTCTTGGTTACACCGGATTTAGATTTCCCATCGCATATTTTCCCTGTAAAGGAATCAAAGCTGCTGAAATTTACATCATAGTCTGGGATATCATTAGCAAGCTTCAGTGGGGTTTCACTATAGACTATATTCTACAGGATGGAGGGCAACACAACAGGGCACTCATGAAAATGCATTATGATAATGGATATGAAGAAAAATACTCCAGCAAGAACATAACAAACCTTAACCGACAGATGTTCCATTCCCAAGATTTTTCCCTTTGTGTGAAAAAAAACTAAGAAATGCCTTACTCAGCAGTGGCATTCAGAAATTCCACACTCGCTACTTGATGACGAATGGACAACCTATAGTATGGCAACAATGGATAGATGCACATAACTGGGATGTGGAAACACACTCACGGCAGATACATTATAAGCTGACACCTAGTCACCTCAGTTCAGATTCTCAGGGAAAAATGTGGAACCATCTCGCAGAAGAGGTGTTAAACAGGGACATGTTGCACCTCATGAAACAGTATCAGAGATCATTATCCAATGGGAGTGTTTTAGATGCAGCGGTACAGTTCCTGGAAAAAACCAGTATTATGATTGATGTGTTTCGTGATAAACGGCCATATTATCAGAGAATGACACAAGGATAATACAACTTCAGCAGGTTTTACAGTGGTTTGTAACCTGGGATGAACAAAGTAAACCGGAATCTAAGATTAGTCCCAAGTGCATGGAGCTTTGAAGTAGTCAGGGGGCAGATCTCAAAAAGTAGCCTCTTTATTGACCCCCGGGGCTAAACTTTTTTGTTAAAAGCAGGAAACATGGTGGATCTTATTGCCCTATATGTACTTAGTCACGCTAGGTATGTTTCCACCTTGACTTTTTCCGTTTAATGAAAATATGGCTGACAATCCAAGATGGCCGCCAAAAAAGATAATTTAAGTATAAAAATTCAATATCAAATCAACCACTTAACCTTTTAAGTTGAAATTTGGTATTTGATCAATTAAATATTTATACTAATTTTTCATGAATAAAGCTTGGTTGTAAAATTCAAAATGGCTGCCATTTCCAAGATGGCCGACTTATAATCATCGTGCTGCATTTTGAATCAAATACAACAAAGGGTGTCATTATTTTATGACATAAAACCTATGAATTGTTTTTAATATATATGTACTTAGTTAGGCTAAGTATGATTCCACCTTGACTTTTTCCATTAAATGAAAAATGGCTGCCAAGTCCAAGATGGCCACCAAAAAGATAATTTTAAAATAAGAATTGATTAACAAATCAATTGATTAACCTTTTGGGTTGAAATTTGGTATTTGATCAATTAAGTATTTATACTAATTTTTCATGAACAAACTGTGGTTGTAAAATTCAAAATGGCCGCTATTTTCAAGATGGCCGACTTATAATCATCGCGTTGCATTGTTTTAATACAATGAACCATTATTTTAATTTGTTAATATATATACTAGTTAACTGGCTCCTTCAAAAGCTTTTACACCAACTTGATTTACATCCACAAACAACTGTGTAGTAGAGTGTGTTTTCACAATAACTAAACTGCACAATCATCACAAGGATTCAATAGTTCCAAATTCCTAAATATAGAAGGTCAATTTCTCAACTACTAACAAGAGTTAATGGTTGTTTTTACTGAGGAAATAAACACAGAATCCAAACCATTTTCTGATAATTTATGTGTTTAATGTGCATGACCCGTGGCAATGACTGAACATATGACAGTGAAGTCCACGAAGGTTTTTGTTGAGGATTGAGATGGATTACAAACAAAGGAATCTACCCTAAGGGCTTGATAAAAGCATTACCGACTTTATCGTATATTCATAAGCTTTTAGTTCAGAGTTTTCAAGCTCTGTTATTTGTTTGAACACTTCCCATGCTGGAAGCTCAATCACTGTCTGTTGATCAAATACCAACAGATCTAAATATTTTTCTTCTAATATTTCTTATTGACTCCTGGAAATTTTGGTTTCTTATTTGTTCTAGTACTCACTTAAACCTTACTGTTTAGTTATGAAACAAAACCAAGAGAATACAAACATC
This sequence comes from Anadara kagoshimensis, assembly GCA_021292105.1. Classification (NCBI taxonomy): domain Eukaryota; kingdom Metazoa; phylum Mollusca; class Bivalvia; order Arcoida; family Arcidae; genus Anadara; species Anadara kagoshimensis. Next base: position 23,476,787 of record CM037871.1, on the reverse strand, counting down.
TGGTCATTATACGTCATTCTATTCACCTCGCTCGGCATAAGGAACAAGTTTGAGTCTGCCTATTTATGGTTTGCACAAAGACCTCATGTATCCCGCCCTGTACTCGAGAATGTAGTATTTGGATTCGCAACCCGCCACTAACCACTGACTCCTTGCCTTGTAGTTCCTTGCAGAACTCGTTTGATATAAAACTAGTCTTAAGCCTTATTTTCTCCCTTAATTATAAAATTGTTTAAATTCTCAGGCAACATAGAATTCTATCTCTCTTCTGCATTCTTTAAATCTGTTTATACAACGGTGCAAACTGCTAGCAAATGAATTGTTGATGCAGGGATAGTGCAGGCCTTGGCTTATCAAGGCCCTCATAAAGTTTTATGGCTGTCATCACAACATAGTGTGGTACCTCTGTATCTGAAAATACCATAGATATGAGGCGTCCCAAAGTTCCATGTTCATTGAGTGTGGGGTGCTCAATTACCCTTCCAGGTCACTTGTTTTTAATTCCCTGGTGGATGTTACTGTGTTACTTCATTTGAAAGTTTTTTACTTTGCTTCATAATTGTGATTTTGACATAGATTGGTATCTTTGTTTTAAATTTGTTTTTTGTCTGGTTCAAGCCTTTATAAAAGCAAACAATCGACTCTAACAATATTTTCTAAAATGATACTTTGTGGTTGCTGCGAGACAATCTTCAAAGTGCATATTGTGGTTTCCCAATGCTGTTAACCATTGTCGTGCCATATATTATCGTACAGGTCTTTATATTTTTCGGTAGCATTATAGAGTTTAAAAAATCAAAACAATAATAGCTAAATAATATCATTGTGTTAGTGAAAGAAGGAAGAGGTAATGGTAATAGTGATATACTGAACAAAAAGAAGTAACTGTATTATAAGTAGGTAGTTTACGACCAATCAACAAACATATAATGTAGCAACAGATAAATGATGTCATCCAGATATGTTCAGAAAAGGGTATAAAGATTTGTACCACGCAACAGCATTCTTTGACAACTTTGTAGATTTGCAGATTTACAAAGTATCATTTCAGGAATAGTGATAGAGTAGATGTTTTGTGATGTTTTGTTTGATTGATATTTTGAGCATTCTATAAAGTCTGACAAGAAAAAAATAATAATCAAAAACAAACACAACAATCCATCCACAAATCATAATCAAAGAGCATTAAAACCAGTGAGAACTGGTAAGAATAATTCGATTTAAAAAATAATACATGTTCTGAAGAATAAAGATGCAAAGTTGAAAATTGGAATAATTCAATATACATATGGACGAGAATAAAGAATGAAACTAATTTTCTTTAGGTTTATATCAAATGAGTTAAACAAAAAGAGTGTATGGTAAGCAGTTGGTGGTTAGGTTAGGGTTTTTTTTGGATGCAAATACTACATTCTAGAGTACATGTACATACATGGCGAGGTAAATCAGGTCTTTAAACAAACCATAAAGAGGCAGACACAAGAATTGTTCTTTGTGCCAAAAAAGCCAAAGAAACAGATAATGGTCAGACGCTTATTCTTTGTAGCGATGCAGATGTTTTTGTTATGGTCTTGGTTTTTGTTTTACAATTAATATTTTGGAAATAAAAGATTGTTATTAAATCCTATATTTATAGCTGTTGAATTGTTGAACCGGGGAATATGTTATATTCTGATCATACTTATATAATAAGTATAAGGGATATACGTATAGAATATATTGTTGCAAAGTGCTTGTGGTTGTTAATCGTGTTGCTGTTGAATGTTGAATGAACGAGATGACTATTTTTTACTGCAGACATAAAAAATCATAGCTATTAAATTGATTCAAATGAACTTTATTGAAAACTTGAAATTTTTTTCAAGCTTCGTTTCGGCTTCGTTATTTAAATTATATGAAATAAGTTTAAAGAGCTGTTATGTAATATTTTCTATATATATTATCATAAAATAATGAATCCTTTGTTGTATTTGATTTAAAATGCAGTGCGATGATTATAAGTCGGCCATCTTGAAAATAGCGGCTATTTTGAATTTACAACCACAGTTTGTTCATGAGAAGTTAGTATAAATATTTAATTGATCAAATACCAAATTTCAACTCAAAAGCTTAAGCGGTTGATTTGTTATTGAATTTTAATTTTAAAATTATCTTTTTTGGTGGCCATCTTGGATTTGGCAGCCATAATTTCATTAAACGGAAAAGGTCAAGTCGGAAACATACTTAGCCTAACTAAGTACATATATATTAAATACTATTCATTGGTTTTATGTCATATAATAATGACATCCTTTGTTGTATTTGATTTAAAATACAGCACGATGATTATAAGTCGGCCATCTTAAAAATGGCGGCCATTTTGAATTTTACAACCAAGGTTTATCCATGAAAAATTAGTATAAATATTAAATTGATCAAATACCAAGTTTCAACTTAAAAGTTTAAGTGGTTGATTTGATATTGAATTTTATACTTAAATTATCTTTTTTGGCGGCCATCTTGGATTGTCAGCCATATTTTCATTAAACGGGAAAAGTCAAGATGGAAACATACCTAGCGTGACTAAGTACATATAGAGAAATAAGATCCACCATGTTTCCTGCTTTTAACAAAAAAGTTTAGGGGATTTTGGGATCTGCCCCCTGACTAAAGTGTCTGATAGTAACATTCATAGAAATAGTTAAGGTTCACAATCAGGAATTCCCATAAGCAGGTATATTCCCATATAGATTCAACAGTGGCATCATAGAGAATGTTTTTTGTCAGGTTCATGGACTAAACAATGGCAACACCACCAATCCTACATATAACACCTACTGTCACACCATAAATAGTGTAACACTTGGACAGTCAGCTAAGTCAAGAGGCAGAATATCCAATGCAGGTGTAGCTACAGCTGATCCTTATTCATTCCATGCTTATTCCATTCCAGAAAAATGAAGAAGACTGGCATAAGGCGTAAAATTCATGTTACTATTACTAAATACTATAAGGGAGCACTTTAAAAGTGCAATATCAGCCAGAAAACTTAATTCCTTAAGTTAGGGAGGGAGGGAGGTAGTAAAACTATCAGTAAGTTTGTCTTTCAGACATTGATTTTGATGACTGATATAGTTGTTTTTGCTTCATCAGCTTCATCATTTAGAAAAAATTCTAAAGATGCACTGAAAATGAATAATTAAACAATGCCATTGAAGTTCTATATAAAATATGAAAATATAAAATAAAATACAATAAAATATACTTACAATAAAATAATTAAATAAAACAATATTCCATATATCAATGACATTCTATTTATAATACCATATTTTGAGATTATAATCATAGGCATAAATGACTATTTAAGAATTTGGTGAGGGGGTGATGCAGGGAGTGAGGAGAAAAACTTAAGAGAATCAAATTTTCAGTCTGACAATGAGCTTTACATGTTCCCTTTGTGCTATTTAGTGCTATGACCTTAAGAGATGACTAATAACAGTGAACATTATATAACACAGACACACAAATAACAGATTACACAAATATCAGCCTTTTCAATGCAAAAATGTCCCTATATTAGCTTTTATGATACAAAATATTTAAGGTGGCCTAGGCAGACAAACAGATTACTATATCTAAAGAAAGGATAAAATATACAAGTTTTACCTCTGCCTAAATATAATAATTCAGCTGGGTGGGTGGGTGAATTGTGTTTTACGTCGCATCAGTAATCTTTCAGCTATTCCCAAAGATGAACAATTTTTATATTCCAAAAGGATTAATCATTACACAATTTTATGTGGTGCATGAGTGTGTGCAAGTATTTATGATCTGCCTTGTACTAGTGAACACTGATGGTGAATTTTACATCAAATTAAATTAAATTTTGTTTCAGATGCAGTAAAATGGGAGATTTAGGTTTTGTGTCCTTGTGAATATTTGCCCCTTTTCATAAGCACCTCTAATGCTGGTTTTTGTAAAATCCATCCTTCCATTTTCTAGTATAAAAAGTACGAAAAACTTGGAGAGAAAAAAACAACAATTTGAAAATTTGACCATAAAATCATATAAAGTCACATTTCTGCATGGATATGTAGGCCTGTTGTTGTAAAAATTACCATCCATTAAGCAAAGGCTTTCAGAATTGTAGAGATCAACATCAAAATTTGTAGCAAACAAATGCACAGGCTCTTGAGGCAATTGCCTTTCAAGTCGACAGAACAACTCTTTCGTTGGAAGTGTAATGTTTCCCCTGAAAGTACAAAAAGTAATGCACAAGTAATAACATAACGGTATTATAATGAATGCAAGGAAAGGAAACACTGAAATACATATCTTGAAAATAGAGTTTTTATAAATTTCTGTGATGTTATTATAACATCACAGAAATTTATAAAAACTCTATTTATTTTTTTTAGCAACGATGTACAAACTAAGTGCATATTGTATTTATGTTTTTTGTAATTTAAAGGCTCTTTTTATGGGAGCAAAACACATTGATCATATAAACATGTCCTAATAATATTACATTTTCACATCAATCACTGTCTTAAGATTATAATGCAAATGTGAAGTACATGTATAATTTGTTTTATAAATTAATGTTCAAAATACAATAATTATAAACAAAAAATAAAAAAATAAATGAAAAATAAATAATAAATCTTGCACTTTTCTTTACTGATTCAGTTATCCCCCTTGTTTTTAAAAGCATTTCTAGAGATGATTTTACTCATTTTCAATCATTCAATCAGAAAATGCTTTTATTTATCGATTCCTTTGTGAGGAGGTAACATTCTGAGAAGGTCTGTTATCTTATTAATTTCTCATACAAAAACGATCTACATTTTTGTTCAATACACCCCCCCCCCTTTTTCCATACTTGTACATAACCATTGATAGAGTCGTTTTTATAGCAAATATTTTAAGGTTCTTCATCAAGATGGCTTTCAATTACATCAGTCAACAGGATGATCACATGCATGGATGATCTCAAGATAATTTAATTATCGGATTAATAACCTGTACTGTAGATATCGGGAGGCGCCTCAGGGGTTACATAAACTTGTCAAAACTTAGGGCGACTAGAACTTCGCTTATGAGACAGTTTAGGGCGAAGATATCGCCCAACTTCGCCCTTATTTTGAGCCCTCGTTATTGTGTGGGCATTGTAAATATGTTTCTATGATTTAGGGTATAGTATTGGCATTATTTTCTATTAACATTTTCAAGTAGATTACCTTATAATTTCATCAATAGCTGAAATAAAATCAGCTTGTTGTTGCCTATGAATATCTTCTAACTGCATGTGATGGAAATATTTAATAAGTGGAGATCTAAAGCAGTACTGTCCATCATCTCCATACTAAGGGGAAGGCACCGGGGGTAACTGATAAAAGTCTCCACAAAGTATCATTTGGACTCCATCAAATGCAAATGCATTATTTTTTACTTTTCTCAGTATATATTCAATTTGCTGGAAAAGTTTCATGCTCAACATGGATACTTCATCTATGATTAAGCACTCTAAACACAAAATATTTTCCTCTACGGAACTATATTCTTCAGCAGTTTGTATTATCTGTAATATTTCGTCATTTTCATAACGACCATCTTTGATCCCCATCAATTTGTGTATAGTTGAAATTGTGAAAGTCTCTTTAAATTGAATTCTTAGTGCCCTTGCAGCCATACCAGTTGTTGCTGTTATTTTAATTGCTTTGCCTTGTTTTTTAAGAAATCTGGCAACTTCAACCAAAACAAAAGACTTCCCTGTACCCGGCCTTTTGATGCATACATTAAGCATTTTTGTTGATTTATATCTAAAGACATAATTACTAGCACTTTTTCCCGTACTTTTTTTGGAATTCCCCTTCAGTAAACTTTGGACCAATCAAATCTTACCTTTATTTGGTGCAGAGCTGACTTCAGGTTGTTTACAAACTGTCGTTGGCGGAGTCGGAATTTCAACAGAAGACGAACAAACTAGCATGTAATTCATTCATGTTATAACAATTCAAAGACAATATATGACGGATCAATAAAGTAATGATCCCTGAAAAGGAAAATATATCGGTTAAGGTAGAAAAACAAAAAGTTTTCATAAAAATCTTTACTCGAAGCGAGTGACCCCCCAGAGAGTGTCTGTCCTTGTTTTTTATAGGTGTTGGATATTTTTATAGGTGTTGAAAGAACGTCTTAAAGAAATTATTCACTTGTCTTTCTTTTACAAAAACGGTAAGTCATCTTTCCTAGTGAGCTTGAAATAAAAGACTATACTGATTCCGCAAGTTCTGCTTCATATTTAGACTTATACCTGAATTATGACGCACACGAAAGGCTACATTTGAAACTTTATGACAAACGTGATGACTTCAATTTTTCTATTGTCAACTTTCCTTTTTTATGCAGCAATATACCTGCTTCTCCTGCTTATGGTGTATTTGTTTCCCAATTAATACGCTATGGTAGAGCTTGTTCCCACTACGGGGACTTTGTACAACGAACTAGGCTGCTTGCAAATAAATTGTTGACTCAGGGATATTGCAAGCCTAGGCTTATCAAGGCTCTCAAAAAGTTTTATGGCCGTCATCACAGTATTGTTGATAAGTTTGATGTCTCTGTGTCCAGGATTGCCCTGGATATATTTGACATCTCATAGTTCCATGTTCCTTTCACACAATTTTGATTAAACACGTGGCGGTTGTAGCTAGCTAAACAGGAGGTGCTTATCCTTCCGGAGCACCCGGCCTCACTTCTCTGGTGGAAGTTCACGTGTCTACCCTAACTTGTCAGTTCCAAAGTTTTTACTTTGCTTCTGGATTGTGATTCGGACATTGATTAGTATGTTTGTTTTTGATTATAATGTCTACCCTAACTTGTCAGTTCCAAAGTTTTTACTTTGCTTTTGGATTGTGATTCGGACATTGATTAGTATGTTTGTTTTTGATTATAACTTAATATACGATAAAAGTTCAATGCCAGTTTCTTATGTGGTTTACCATGCCTGGCTATTTAAAACTTTACAGATGTTTCTTGCATATGAATGTTGACAACGCTTTGCCAAATACACCATTACAAGATTCGTGATACCAATCGTTGCACTTTATACACTTTACCCAGTCCTCGTCATTTGATTCATCGTCATAGTAAAACCCCTGGCAGTATGCACAATATAATTTCCTATTTAGTTCCTCGTTATTCTCCTTATTTACATAGATAGTAATGGCTTCAACTTGACGGACGGTTTTTGTATGGTTTACCTTTTTCGTTTTGCTGGATGTAAGCTGTCTTTTAATTTTTGTTATCATTCTCTTTTCTTCTTTTTGTCTTTTCCTGTCTTTTCGTTCCTTTCTCTTTTGTTCTTTTTCTATTTTGTTTATTGGTCATTTTTTTCCTTTAGTTGCTGAACAAATTCAATCTCTGTAAGACATCTAAATTGGTTACTTTTCCAGTTGTATTGTTTGTCGATACAGTTTTCTTGACTACGGTCGGCACAACAAGTATTTCGTTAAAATCATCAGATACCGAAACGACCAAGCGAGATCGGATTTGTTGAATTTGGGTAGGACAGGGTACTAACTGATCTTTCACCTTTTGGATAGTTGTGGATTTCTGCAAGTACTGTAACTGTATTTTTTGCATCAAATTATTGGAAAACGTGTACGCATTTTCGATCTGAGAAGTTTGGTTTATCATTGGCACATTGTTTTGATAGAGTTGACGGTTTTGTTGATACATGTCCAGGTGGTTGTTCCGATGTTGTGTCTATACTATGTGACTCAAGAACATTTATTTTAGACGGACCAAATGCATCTACCGGTATAACTAAAGGATCAAATGGGCAGATTCAGCACTTTTTAAAGCCACTAAATATATTCGCCATATTCATTTTGTCCTTAAAAGCATCATTAAACAGCCCACAAAATTCATATCGAGTACTAGTGTGGCGACACCTTTAGAGGTTTTGCGGGAAAGAATGGAACAATCTAGAGGATTTCTAGATTCTACACAAGTTTAGTAGAGCTCATCCACAGAACTTGCCACTCAAAAGTTTAACACTGACCTAACGAATTAGTGCCAAACCTACGGAGGGGTTCAAGCTGTCCAGTCAAATGTTTGGAGCTCATTCTGCCCCTTGGCAGCTATAGACTTCCCACAGGCCCCTCGGCAGCCGAGTTTTGGAACCATTTCGACATAATTATTTTATTTGTATTTATTCAAAAAATAATTTGGTAAAGAAATGGTTACTTTATTATGGGTACGAATTCAAAGCGGTACGTTAAATCCTACAGATCCTACAGATCAGAGGACAATCGTCAACTTATCAGGATCATATGAAATTCAGATATAGAATAATTTTGTTCATATAGGGCAATAAGATCCACCATGTTTCCTGCTTTTAACAACAAGAGGCCCATGGGCCTTAACACTCACCTGTGACCTTGACCTTTGAACCCATGAGCTTCATTCAAATATCAAAATGATAATTAGGCCAATATTCTTATATACATCCCTATACAAAAAGTTGATGGTTTTTGAGATAAATAATCATTTAGATATTCATTCGCATCTGATACCTTGACCTTTAAACCCATGACCTTCATTTATATATCAAAATGATCATTAGCCTCATATTCCATTTTTAAATTTTGGACTCGTAAGCCGTATTCATGATGCTGTTCACTCACAGTCACCATTTACACCCACACATGTCCCTAGAGGTACCCGATTAGGATAATACCTAAATATTCTAATATGCATGCCTATACAAATTGTTTATAGTTTTTGAGATAAATATTCATTTCAGAACTTGTTCAAATCTGTGACCTTGACCTTTGAACCCATAACCTTCATTCATATATCAAAATGGTTGTTAGGCTAATACCTACAATATTTTAATACATGCATATACAAAAAGTTAATAGTTTTCAAGATAATTAACCATTCAGGTATTCATTTGCATCTGTGACCTTGACCTTTGAACCCATAACCTTGATTCATATATCAAAATAATCGTTAGGATAATACCTAAAATATTCTAATATACACGCCTATACAAAAAGTCTATAGTTTTTGAGATAAATAATCATTTCAGAACTTGTTCACATCTGTGACCTTTACCTTTGAACTCATGACCTTTAATCATATATCAAAAAGACCTTGACCTTTGATCTCATGACCTTTATCCATATATCAAAATGACTATTGGGCCATTACCTACAATATTACAATATACATGCCTATACAAAAAGTTCATGGTTTTGCAGATAATTAACTATTTTGGTAAAATTGTACGACTGTGACCTTGACCTTTCAACCCATGACCTTAATCGATATATCAAAATGACCTACAATTAACCAAAAAGCCTACGTAATTATCACCAGAAATGTTTAAAAAATATCATGTGATTCGGAAATGGATAAGTATGTTTGTTTTTGATTATCAAAAGTCAAAAACTGGGACATGACCTTGACCTTTGACCTTGACATCATTCGGAATGAAAATCATAAGACAAGATCAACAGTGAAAACTCCATACAACTATCTTCAGCCATTATGAAGTTATAACAATAAATGTTTCATTTTAAAAATTACATAATTTTACCAAAAAAACGCGTAACCTATTTTTCGTCCAATTTTCAAGAAAAACACAATTTTAATGTATCTAGGTCTCCTGAATCCAAAAATCTAATCAAAATTTGCCTGCACCTTTTGGTTTCAGAGAAGATTTTTTTTGTCTTTTGGCTATTTATAGTAACGGCAGCCATATTGTTGGGCGTGGTCAAACCCAAAACACAATTTTGAAAGCCTGGTACCCAGGCATAATAATCACCAAGTTTCATCAAATTTGGCTCAGTAGTTTTGGAAGAGAAGATTAAAATGTAAAGTTTACGCACGACGCACGACGCACGACACACGACGGACGACGAACGACGAACGACGGACGGTGATAGATAGCAATAGCTCATCTGAGCCTTTTGGCTCAGGTGAGCTAAAAAGTTTAGGGGTGTCACATTTTTGGGATCTGCCCCCTGACTAATGGCTTCTTGTCGTTGAAGGCATCTTGAGATGCCGTTGTCTGATTGGATAATTATAATGATATGCAGAAATCGCACGTGCAATTTGGCTCACTTTGTGTATTGGAAGACCGGGTTGAATTAAAACATTTACTATGAATTTTGTACATAAAATAAAAAATTATAAAAATGCCATTATTTTCTTAATACTTTAAAATATATTTTGACCGACTTTCAAGTTGGTAACTAAAGAAATGACTGCGTTTTTTGAGAAAATTCATTTCCACACAAGTCTGCACGCGCTAAGTAGCGGAATTTTTATTTTGGGCGATAGGGTCAACTTTAAACACTTATTGTGGATTTTGTGTACAAGATAGAAAAAATATAAAAATACCGTTTTTTCCGCAAGATCTTAAACTTTTTTCAGTCAATGGACGACTTTTTCGTACAATGAACGGTTATTGAGCAGGAGTGGGTTAAACAGAAATTTGGGATGAAAAGTCCATTTTTTGCATGTTTGATCCAAAAATTAAATATGATCCGAAGTTTTCCCAAAAATCTAACCAAGTTCGATAGCTAGATCGCATTAGACTCCATAAACTCAGTTTTCTTAACTTTTTAAAAAGTGCTGATATATGCGGCAAAAAAGGGGAAAGTTGTCGCCTTTATCATTTCACATCCAGAGGATGTTCCGAATGAATTCGTCACTATCCTCTAGATTGTTCCATTCTATAACTTGCTGGCCCGGGTTCTTCTTCATTAATTCCCCATATTTCTTATTGTAACATCTCTTCAATAGATAAAACACAGATTTATCCAATGGTTGTAGCCAATGAGTAGTATGTGGTGGAAGACAAAATATCTCAACCTGATTTGCTACAGCCATCTCCAACACATCTATATTCATGTGCGAACTATGTCCATCCAAAATCAGTAATACTGGACGGGCTGGAGGAAGGTTTTGAATGAAAACGTTTTGGAACCATTTTGAAAATAACTCGCCATCAATAAATCCAGATATGCTGCAACCAAACAAAGTGCCAAGTAAGGCATTAGCTATTAAAGCCTGACTTATTCTTTGATCTTTAAATATGATCATAGGTGGTAAAACTCTAGCTTCTGTATTAACGCAACATAAAACTGTCTCGTTTTCTCCTCTCTCGCCACTAGTTTTAAAATGAACCCCTCTCTTGTCTTTCCTGGCAATAATGTTAGATGGATTGTGCACGGTTGACTCATCACAATTAAATATTTGTTGTGGTTTGTTTTTAAGATTTAATTAATCCATGAGATTTTTTCAAAATACTTTGTCACAACTGACGGATTCATCATCGATAACCTTGCAGAGTTTAGACCTTCTGGTTTCCTTATTGAGAGAAATGGGTGCCTGTATTTAAAGCCATCCCACCAATCATACCCAGCACTATGTTTTTCTTATCAAATGGGTGATCACGCTTTGATTTCTCTACCATTTGGTAGGCCAGATTACATACATCTGTCATATACCATTTTTTGAATTTAATCATAAAATACATTCAAAAAATGGTATATGACAATATACATTTTTTGAATGTATTTTATGATTAAATTCAAAAAATGGTATATGACACATCTATAATTGGTAATCTAAATCCACGTTCTTCCTGGTCAATACATACGGTGCAAGGATATCTTCTTCTTTTGATGTTAGTACAGTTGGTTTTGAAGGGTGATTTGATACTTTCCCTGTTTTTATTCTTCTTCGTAAAGTTGTTCGTGGGACATTGAATACTACACTGGCCTTCTTTGTCGACAATATTGTCTTTCACCGCCTTCACGGCTTTTTCCATGGATTCTTTTGTCCATTTTTCCTGCTTCGGTACCCAGTCTTTCTTTTTGCGAACCATGTTTCTAAAAATAGAAAATAAACGAATTACATTTAACCCTGTACAACCTGCTCTCTCTCTCTCTCTCTCTCTCTCTCTCTCCAAAAAAGGGTCATATAAAATCAATGGCTTTGTGACTTGTCTCGGTATTATATATGTAAAGGATGCTAATTGATGGTTGACACTTTTCTTCCCACTCTCTCTCTCTCTCTCACACACACATATCAAATACATCGACTGGCAAGAAGAATATCTCCAATCAATCGAGGGATGACAATATATATTTGATGCATAATTTAACATTATTATGTGCTAATTTCGAATTTTTATTAAAGTAATACATTCATAATCACCATACGACGACAATGTGCTGATTTTAAATGCATCATTGTAATAAAAATTTATAATCAGCATGAATAAATGTTTTATCATTTAATTGCAATAAGCAGTTGGTATGTTGTCATTGTGTCTTTTTTGGTTTAACAGAGAGAGAAGAGAGAGAGAGAGAGAGAGAGAAGAGAGCTTGAGCTTAATTGTATATTCAGTAATTTATTTTAGATGTTTTGTAAAATCAGTATTCTTTAAATAAGTCTTAAAGATTTAAAAACATGAAAGTAAGTTGATCACAAAAAGCACGGTGCAGGGCCTACATACATGGCCCCTTTCCTATGAAGTTTGGGCAAGTGGCCACTCGTTGATAATAACTGTTTTACGTAGAACCACAAACATTTTAATAATTAACAGCCAAAATGTAACTTATTCTAACAATTTTAAGGATCTTGGCAGCTATTTTAATAGCAAGACAGGTAAATTTAATCAATAAATCAGTATTGATTGGAACATGAAACACGAAACAATTTAATATATAAAACGGATGTGACGTCATTTGTGGATTTATTTTGAAGATAAACGATTCAGTTACAAAATTCACCATTTAAGTATTATTCAAAGATATGCCATCTAATTTTTTCGGCATAGGGATTTTGAAAAGTACCTTATTGTGGCCTTGACAAATGTTAGAGACACTCAATCATCGAACTTCTTTTCAGCGGGTTCAGGGCACCTGTCCGTCATTTTGAAATAAAAAAATAAGTCCTGGTATTTAATTGAAAAAAAAAACGAATATTCATTGTATGTACGGTTTAAGGCATGTACCGTGGCCGTATTCCTAATTTGATATTCAAGCTTGTGCGTGAAAGTTTTGTCAGGATAGGGATACAGAATTAAAGCATATATTTCTATGGATTAATAACAGCAATATATTTTTAACCTTAGATATGAGAAAATATTCGAGACTTACTCACCCAAGCTCTGCTTCTTGACCTTGTTAACGCGTTGTAAAATGACGTACCGGAAATGCGCCATTCATCAAAGTTAAACATGACCAAAGGAAGACAACTCTTACAAAAATAAACATCTTTTTAACAGAATCTGGCCACTTACCCTATTTTCCCCTGCATGTATAAATCAATGCAATGCTATTGATTGACACAATAAGAACTATGAGGAAATCAGAACATATGTAGGCCTTTATTTTTCAATGGATTTAGTATTACAGGGGTGTAGATAGGAATCAATTATAACCGAGTCAAAACAGTAGAAGTGTCATATGTCCTTAAAATCTAGGTTTTTTTTAAATCCTTTTCTATTTTCTTCGTGTTTCTGTAAAATAAAAATACAATCCGATTTTTACCGAGGCAGTTTGTCTCAGTTGCCTCATAGTAAAGTACGCCCTGACAGTAAGTTATCATAAAGAACAAACATACTAATCCATGTCCGATTTATAATCCAGTGGCAAAGTGAAAACTTTGAAACTGACAAATTAGGTTACTAGTCGAACATGTGATCTCTTTCACGAGGAATCAACAATTCAAAATTATTGGGAGAGTGTTATCAATGGAATTTCTGATTTTCCCTTCTTCTCCAAAGTTGATACATAATGAAATAACTAAATTGTCATGGCGAAATCACTGCACCAAGGATGCCAATTGAAATAGTGATTCACTTGAAAAAGTTTTTAAATCATTTAAATGTGTGGTTTGGCTAAACTGGTTACTCCTGAAAATATCCTCCAAACTGTAAAAGCTTATTGTTTTAATTTACCACTCCGGTACTTATAACACACCGCAAACGAAGTTTAGGGGGGGGGGGTATATAGAATCCAAAACAAACATACTAATCCATGTCCGAATCACAATCCAGAAGCAAAGTAAAAACTTTGGAACTGACAAGTAAAGTTAGACACGTGAACTTCCACCAGGGAAGTGAGGCTGGGTGCTCCGGAAGGATAACCACCTCCTGTTTAGCTAGCTACACCCGCCATGTGTGTAATCAAAATTTCGTGAAAGGAACATGGAACTATGAGGCGTCAAATATATCCAGGGCAATCCTGGACACAGAGACATCAAACTTATCAACAATACTGTGATGACCTCTACCATAGCGTATTAATTGGGAAACAAATACACCATAAGCAGGAGAAGCAGGTATATTGCTGCATAAAAAAAGAAAGTTGACAATAAACAAATTGAAGTCATCACGTTTGTCATACAGTTTCAAATGTAGCCTTTCGTGTGCGTCATAATTCAGGTATAAGTCTAAATATGAAGCAGAACTTGAGGAATCAGTCGTGTTTTCACTCGGTCTGTCCGTCCGTCTGTCTGTCTGGTTGTTCGTCCCAATATCGTGTCTGCTCCATATCTTCCATGTCTATATATGATTGGATTTTGATCAAACTTAGCACTTGTAAATGAAAGCCAACATGCAACGATGTGTCACATATCAAATTGATGTACTTAAGTCAAAGGTCAAGGTCAGGAGGTCAATGTTGGGGACGGGGTGTTTGGCCTTCAAGAGATAGTTCTAGTTTGATTTGGTCTGAAATATTCTACAAAAGGAACAAAAATTCGGTAAGGTCTGACTAAAACAGGTTGTGATCATTACATTGCCTTAAAAAACTGCTATGACGTCATGCTTTGCCTTTGTATGTGTATTAACTAGCCTTCTCGTAAGTTTTCACCTGTAAGTGTCCAATAAGTTGATACAACTGTACATTAACAAACCGAAAGGACAGTTAGACTGTGCGACTAGATTAACTTACGGGACAGTTACAGGTGAACTGATTACCTATCCGAAACAGCTAAAGTATCTAACATTCACTGTCCAATAGCAACAGAAAAACAAAACATAAACTAAAATGGGAAAATTGTTAATTTTCACATTTCTAGCTCATTGCACTGTTCTCACATCATACTGAATAGTTTAATTTAATTCCAGAAGTATTAAACTCCCTTCACAGACTTATTTCAATTTTTGATTTAGAAATTCAACAGGCTCTTCACTTGAACTATCCACTATTTTAGAAACATTCACTGTTTTTACAGGACGAAACCCCATCAATACTTAAAGATGACATAAACCTTATCTTTACGACAGCTTTAAAGTTTTCGTCCTGTGTTTTGTATTACATTTACATGTAGCTTATCTTTTACTCCCACATTAAAAGATTCACATTGTAAAATATCCTTGCATTTATAAAGAATAAAGCACATTTCTTTTAGGGTTGTGCGGCATCAGACTGTAATGGGCGGAGTTCCTCAAGGCAATGTCCTTGGCCCAATTCTGTTTCTGATATATAAATGATTTTGAGATTTTCGTTGTTTTCAAGTGCGCCTGACATATCTTCAATGACTTCTAAAAGTGATTTTCTAACAATACAAGAGGCCCAATAGGGCCTCTACCGCTCACCTGGGCCGTAAACAGCACAAAAAACACAATAAATACTACATTTAAGGAGCAATAACTCTGATGTGGATATTTAGATATTTATGAAACTTGCTACTCGCATCTGTGACCTTGACTTTCGAACCAATGGCCCTAATCTATACACCAAAATGATCGTTACATCATACCACCAATATTCAAATATACTTGCCAATACAAAAGTTTATAGTTTTTAAGATAATTAACGATTGTGGTATTGTTTTGCTACTGTGACCTTGACCTTTGGACCCATGACCTTTTTCGATACATCAAAATGACAGTTACATCAATACCAACAATATTCTAATATACATGCCTATATAAAAAGTTTATAGTTTTCGCGATAATTAACCATTTTGGTACTGATTTGCTACTGTGACCTTGACCTTTGGACCCATGACCTTTTTCTATACATCAAAATCGTTGTATTAATACCTACAACATTCTAATATACATGCCTTTACAAAAAGTTAATAGTTTTCAAGATAATGAACCATTTCAGTATTCTTTCACATCTGTGACCTTGACCTTTGAACCAATGACCTTAATCTATATATCAAAATAATCGATACATCAATACCAACAATATTCTAATATACATGCATATATTAAAAGTTTATAGTTTTCGAGATAATAAATAATATAAGAAAGGTAACAAATTAGGCCATGACCTTCATAATTGACCTTGCCATCATTTTGAAGGTAATTACAACAATATGTCAAAACTGAAAACCCCATGTCATTATCTGGTCATATAGTCAAGTTGAAAATATTTTGCGATTTTTGCAAAATTAAACGCAAAAACGCGTAACCTATTTTTAAACCAAATTTCATGAAATGAACAAACTTAAAGGTTAAGACTATGTAGAATCCAAATATCATATCAGTTTTTGCCTCCAATGAGTGGTTCAAGAAAAGAAGATGTGTTTAGGTTTTGTCTATTTTTAGTAACAGCGGCCATCTTGGATATTCGATCGCCATGATTTGAACAAACTATAGTTAGACTCTGTCAAGGACCTTCCCTGACAAATTTGGTTTCAGTTGGCCCAGTAGTTTCGGAGGAGAAGATTAAAGTTTACTAAACGGACACACGGATGCACCCACGCCTCACCATGCCATAAGCTCACTTGGCCTTTGGCCAGGTGAGCTAAAAATTGCTTCAAAAGCTCAGATGTATGTGATGGAGCCTTTTGAAGGAGAAGAACAAGCCTAAATCTTGATGCAAGACGTCATTTAACCTAATATTTCTTGGGCTTTTATTACATCTCAATAATACCAGCCTGTAACATTTGTGCCCTTCAACACAGGTGTACGAATGTGTACGACTATCAAATGAGAAGAATATGCAATAAAGAACCTTCTTTGTAGTTATGATTCTTTTGACAACTACAGGCCTTCTACCGCGTTAAGTAAGCCATCTTTTGTTTTCAATTACGAAATAGTGAATCCATGTTTCATTAAGTAACAATGTTTGCAAAATTGTCTTTGATTGAATTTGGAACATATTTTGAGCGGTTTGTACTTGTACCCATTATAAGTCATCTGTTAATAAATGCGGGATCGATATGGTAGAAATCTTTTGTACTTTCAAACAGGCTTAAAAATAAAATGCACCCTTGATAGCCATATGCCAACAGTTGTGGCAATATTACGAATCATGTTATCTGCCATCACTTTCAATTATTTTCCTGACTTTTGAGACAATTGCCTTGCCTGTTACAGCCACAGGTGGGCCAGATTTTGTTGCACCTTTAATGGGCTCTGTGCCAGTAAGAAATTTCTTTCTATGCCTTCGAACTGTTTCATAAGATACCTTATCAGACCCATAAACTTTCCCAAAACAGTAACAAGAGGCCCATTGGGCCTGATACACTCACCTGATTATAATGGCTTGGTGATAGATTTCAAGAAAACATAATTTCTAAAAGCCCAATGTCAAAATCTTTCATAATAGTAATGAGTGAGGCTAAAATGGTGAAAATAAAACTAGACCATTTTGGGATTTTTTGGAATCTGTGACCTTGACCCTTGAATGTATGACCTTTATTAATAAATCACAATAATTGTGAGGCCAATACCTAATCTTCTAATATTCATACTCTACAAACAGTTTAGTTTTCGAGACAATTAAGCA
The DNA here is from genome assembly GCA_021292105.1 of Anadara kagoshimensis. Lineage (NCBI taxonomy): Eukaryota > Metazoa > Mollusca > Bivalvia > Arcoida > Arcidae > Anadara > Anadara kagoshimensis. Next base: position 23,459,025 of record CM037871.1, on the reverse strand, counting down.
TTTGGGTATTGTTTTGCATCTGTGACCTTGACCTTTGAACCCATGACCTTTTTCTATACATATAATGATTGTTGTATTAATAGCTACAACGTTCTTGTATACATGCCTATACAAAAAGTTAATAGTTTTCAAGATAATTAACCATTTCATTATTTTTCTGCATGTGACCTTGACCTTTGAAAACATGACCTTAATCTATATATAAAAATGATTCTTGCATCAATACCAACAATATTCTAATATACATGGTTTACAAAAAGTTAATAGTTTTCGAGATAGTTAACCATTTCGGTATTGTTTTGCATCTGTGACCATTGAACACATGAGTTTTTTTCTATACATTATACATCAAAATGATTGTTGTATCAATACCTTAAACATTTCAATATACATGCCTATACAAAAAGTTAATAGTTTTCAAGATAAATAGCCATTGCAGTATTCTTTGGCATCTGTGACCTTGACCTTTGAACCCATGACCTTAATCTATATATCAAAATGATCGTTACATCAAAAGCAACAATATTCTAATGCACAAAACTTTATAGTTTTCGAGATAATAAACCATTTCAGTATTGTTTTGCATCTGTGACCTTGACCTTTGAACCCATGACCTTTTTCTATACATCAAAATGATTGTTGTATCAATACCTTCAACATTCTTATATACATGCCTATACAAAAAGTTAATAGTTTCAAGATAATTAACCATTGCCGTATTCTTTCGCATATGTGACCTTGACCTTTGAACCTATGACTTCGATCTATATATAAAAATGACTTGCATCAATACTAATAATATTCTTATATAAATGTCTATACAAAAACTTTTTCAGTATTGTTTTGCATCTGTGACCTTGAACTTTGAACCAATGATCTTTTTCTATACATCGAAATGATTGTTGTATCAATACCTACAACATTCTAATATACATGCTTTGACAAAAAGTTTATAGTTTTCAAGGTAATAATTAAAATCAGAGGTAAAAAAATAATAGGTCATGACCTTCACAATTGACCTTGACCCCATTTCGAAGGTATTTACAAGAATATGTCAAAACTGAAAATACCATGTCATTATCTGGTCAAATAGTCAAGTTGTAAAAATTTGAAGCTATTTTACGATTTTTTCAAAATTAAACGCAAATACGTGTAACCTATTTTGTGTCCAAATTTCACAAAATCAACAAACTATAGATTAAGACCCTAAAGAAGCCAATTATCACATCAGATTTTGTCTCTTATCATTGGTTTCGGAGAAGAAGATTTTTGCACTCCTAGGTCACCTTGACCTAGTTATGGTAGCCATGGCAACGCCACAAACAAATCTGAATTGCACCGGCTCATAAACAAATCTGAATTGCACCAGCTCATATATCTGACCAAGTTTCATTGAAATCTGTCTGGAAGTTTCAGAGGAAAAATACAAAATAAGTGTTAACAATGCAGACACACATGCACATGCTGCACTATGCCATAAGCTCATATAACCTTTCGTTCAAGTATTGTGTGAACTTATATATAAGCTCTAATTCTTCAATATTCCCAACCCCTTTCCCAAACATTTTCACAACACTGGGCTCTATTGAAATGACTAATTTTAAAACTATTTAGAGCAGAAGACACTTGTTTATATTGTTGGAAAGGTATTGAATAGAGCTATTCAAGCCTTTCATTATCAAGAAAACTGTGCAAAGCATTATTGCACTGTTGATCAATACACATTACATATCAAACAGCCCTCATGCAACCAAAAACCTTGTTATCATAAATTTATTCTTACATCTTCAAAAATAATTTAAAGAGTACCTGTAACGATTTTTGATTTTTACATATGTTATTCTCCATACTAAAATATGACTTAATGCAAAAATTTTATAAAAATCCATGCCGACATAAGGGAGATATTGGCGAGTTTGTAATACACCCCCCCGTTAATCCAAATCAAAAAGCTCGGTTTGGGGGACCCCGTGCAGTGACGTCATTTAGGTAAGCAGACCCCACAGAATACTATTTATCTACATAACTTATATAATGTACTGGCTAAAAAAATTTTCTATATTTCACGATAAATTCATTGGAATTTACATCTGAATGACACCTACCAATAATTAAGCAAATTATTGTCAGATTATTAGTCCACCTTAATAAAAAGTTTGTTTATTAGACATTCCTTAGATTGAGACCCGTACTTTTAATCAACAGGACGTGTTCTTACAAATAACAAAATTGATTGACAGGTGTTCCGATAGTGTAATTTTATGACACCTGTAAATATACTATCTGAATCGTTTGATGTTGTCTTGGATTTAGAATTTCACATAGGTAAACCGATTGTGAAAAGATAATTATGTATAAAAAACTAGAGTTACAGGAGTATGAATAGACAGGGTTCATACAGCCATTGCCAATAAAAATTTAATGACTTTTCCAGGACATTTTCATCTTTTTCCAGGACACAATTACGTGCCGGTGGCATGATTAACCATGCGTTTACGATACGAATCACATTAGGCGGAAGTTTACATTTGATTGTAAACTACAAGTCAATTCCATGACTTTTCAAGACAGAAGTCAAATTCCATGACTTTTCAAGTTCTGTGCGAACCCTGATAGACTGATAACTGACAATATTATCTAATTTTGAAAAATAACATTTAAATCAAAATTTTACAACCAGTCATTTAATTTTTAATGTTTTAATAAATAAATAAATAAATAAATAAATAAATAAATAAATAAATAATGGTACATCATAAGCCGGTTCAGGATCGTAGAAACTTGATAGGTTTTGATGTTTAATTAATATTATTTGAACGCAGGCGACCAGACGGGTTTTTTTAAATGTATGTATGTATTTAATTACAGCATTTACTTTTATCAAGTTTCTAGTTTTCGTTTTCTTCATGATCAGGAAAATTTGGCCTTTGAAATACATTGTATGGAAATCTGGGCTCTTTTCTGACTTAAAATTGTCAACATCACATTTATTTATTTATTTATTTATTTATTTATTTATCATTTATTTATTAGCATTATATACTGAATTTTTGTCAATAAGTTAACTAAGTAAAAATATTTAATTGCGTGAACTACTGTCTGTGTTGTATTTGAAGCCGGTGCCACGTTTCACCAATGTTTGGTTAAAAATTTTGCAGGGTGTGCAGGTCTGTATGATTTAATATTAATATTTAATTTATTTTAAAATTTTAACCAGTGACAATTAATTTTCGTATATTTAATAAATAATACTCGTCTCATGTATTTAGTTATGTCTAGGCTAACATTCAGAACTCAATTTGATCGCATTCTCGCGGCCTGTTTCTGGATGGAATAAATACAACTGAACACCAATTTTATCAATTGTAAGGCTTTGAATCATATAACATACAGAGTCGTTAATTTTTGTCCATTCATCATATTATACGTCGCTGCATCAGCATTATTAGTACTGTCCACCATGTTAGTTATTACAAAGGTACTTAAATGACGTCGCACACGAATCAGCCTCGATATGGGTCGTTTCACTTACAGCTACCCAGAAAAGGCCAAATTCAAGGCCTTCAAACCGCTATAACTTTCTTATTTGGTCATCAATTTTGATATTAAAATGGTATTTAACACAAATATGAAATAAAAATTTTCGTTACAGGTACTCTTTAAGCCTTTAGTCAATAAACATATTTATCATACACTTATAGCAGTGAATACGTAGTTTCTGCATGCTCAGGTACGACTAAAAATTACGTCATCCATATAACCGAAGAATTATTATGCGAATGAAATGCATTTTTAGTCTAATTGAAATCACCAAGTTGGGTTTTTTTGTGATAATCTGGACAAATGTATATAATACATGTATTTATTCAAAATTTTTAAAGTTTGAGTTTATGATAAACAGAATAAAACATGGTGAAATCCAAATCATATGCCATATCAGACTTTGACCAACATCACACCTCAGGCTAAAGCCCTTAATCTGATAGGGGGTTTTGGTTAGATATGACATACCGTATATCTGGAATTTTTCGCGTAGACTTTTTTTCGCGATTTATAAGACAAAATGGCAGGTAAAATTTCCGCTGTGTGTAATTTCCACGATATGGGTATATCAGCGCAAAAAATCCCCTATATACCAGTTTGCAATACGGTAATAATTTAAATTATGACAACAAACATTAAACAAAGTATTAAACTTAAAAAGACTGAAGATCTTTTTGATAGCTCAAACACGCCACTCGTTCAACTCAAAAGTGTAAATGAAAATTCAACAATTTTTTCAATCTAATACAATATTTGTCAGAATAACATGCCGTGAGTCATTGTGAACAAAACACAAGCTGAAACCATGTTACATATTTTGTCAAAATTAATGGAGCGAAACAAAACAATTCATCTGGAATGTTGAGCGCTACTCGTGATTAGTAATTAACTTCATGAGACAGTGTTTTGAAAACCTGGTTCATTAATCTCTTAATCCGATTACAACAGACAGGGGCATATTAACTGAAAACACCTGTGTCGTCCACGCTTGATGATTGACTTTTCACCTGATCAGGTCACACCGATCTGCAATTTGTATGACATTGTCAGTATCGCCTGTATTTCCGGTAATATATTGATGACCGGTAATAAAGTTTTTTTGTATCATTTTTTTTGATGATTTTCCGATTATATTAATTGATTAATTGTTCAAACATCAGGCAGATTAAGTTGTTTTCACTTACAAGCGATTTTGCAATCACTAACGAACACAAATTCAACATAGGTGTATAGAGTTGTAGCAAAATGACATGATGTATGGAAGGGTAAAATGGACAAAATATCACAACTACTCCAGTGAAATTTTCGCTAGGGGAAATTTTAGCAATTTTTCTTCACCGTGAATATAGCGAAAATTAGACACATGCAAAAAAATCCCGATATACGGTATATGGATTTCAGGATGTATTATTCTATATTTATCATATACTTTGTAGTGAATATGTAGTTTCTGCATGCATGAATACAACAACACGATGGTCTGATATCCATATCTGAAAGGCTACGCAGAAGAAATAGATCCAATCAAAATGCCATTAAAAAAATACTTCCAATATCTGATGAGGAATATTATGTATATGTTCTGAGTGGAAGTATTTGGAAGAATGCATTTTTTCGTTTCAATGATGTTAAGATATGATTTTTTAAATGTCTATAAGTTGTTCTAAATGGTAAAATTTTAATTATACAGTAAACAGAATAAAACATGGTAAAATCTATATCATATAACATATCAGGCACCGAGCTTAAGCACTCCGTCAGTCTTATATAAGGGTCTCTGTCAGATATGACACCATGTATTAATATTAATTATACATTCTCTAGTTTATTATGGTACCAATGATCTGTTCACATATAATAATTCCATGCTGAAAATGGTACACCTGATGCAAAAAATCAGAATAGCATAGTTTGACATAAAATACAACAAAATGTCCATTTCCCATCAGGCACATGTGTGCCATTTATTTAAATAGCTATTTTTAATAAATGTGCAAATTAAGACATACACATCACTTATTTATGTAAATGAAGGATCAATTTCTATTATCCTCACAAAATTAATGATTGAGATTAATTCCATGTTAGGATCCACTGTAATCACAAGTTGTAAAATCAACAGCATATCCCACAGCTCTTGAAATTTCTTCACTTAACAGCTTGTGTAATGATGTTCCATCTCTCTTGTATACCCACTGATTATTTATAAAATCATAACGAAATGGCCCACTACAACAAAAATAATATAAATAATTAATAGAACAAATTTACAAACAGCATTACATACAACACTCATCTTCAGTCATCATCAGTGTCATTGAAGTAAAGCCAGAGTAATAGTGACATATATAAATTATTTTGTTAACACACACAATTAAACATATAAAGTGTTACTTGTCACCTCTAACTCAAGTCATTATCAGGAAACACCAAAATCTAACTCAAGTCATCATCACATAACCCCAAAATCTAACTCATGTCATTATCAGGAAACACCAAAATCTAACTCATCTCATTATCAAAAAAAAACCAAAATCTAACTCATGTCATTATCAGGAAACACCAAAATGTAACTAAGTCAATATCACATAACCTAAAAATCAAACCCATGTCATTATCAGGAAACACCAAATTCTAACTCAAGTCACTATCAGAGAACTCAAAATCTAACTCATGTCATTATCAGGAAACACCAAAATCTAACTCATGTTATTAAAAGGAAACACCAAAATCTAAATCATGTCATTATCAGATAACCCCAAAAAGTTAACTCATGTCATTATCAGGAAACACTAAAATCTAACTCAAGTCATCATCACATAACCCCAAAATCTAACTCAGGTCATTATCAGGAAACACAAAAATCTAACTCAAGTCATCATCACATAACCCCAAAATCTAACTCATGTCATTATCAGATAACCCCAAAAGCTAACTCATGTCATTATCACTAAACACCAAAATCTTAACTCAAGTCATCATTACATAACCCCAAAATCTTACACCAAAATCTAACTCAAGTCATCATCACATAACCCCAAAAACTATCTCATGTCATCATCAGGAAACAGCAAAATCGAACTCATGTCATAATAAAAAAAAAAAAAATCTAACTCATGTCATTATCAGTAAACACCAAAATCTAACTAAAGTCATTATCACATTACCCCAAAATCGAACTCATGTCATTATCAGGAAACACCAAAATCTAACTCATGTCATTATAAGGAAACACCAAAATCTAGGTCATGTCATTATCAAAAAACCCCGAAGTCTAACTCATGTCATTATCAGGAAACCGCAAAATCTATCTCATGTCATTATCAGATAACACCAAAATCTAACTCATGTCATTATCAGGAAACCCCAAAATCTATCTCATGTCATTATCAGATAACACCAAAATCTAACTCATGTCATTATCAGGAAATACCATAATCTAAATCATGTCATTATCAGGAAACACCAAAATCTAAGTCATTTCATTATCAGATAACCCAAAATCTAACTCAACTCATCATCAGATAACTCCAAAATCTAACTCAAGTCATTATCAGATAACTCCAAAATCTAACTCAAGTCATTATCAGATAACTCCAAAATCTAACTCATGTCATTATTAAATAACCCCAAAATCTAACTCGTGTCATTACCAAATAACCTCAAAATCTAACTCATGTCATTATCAGGAAACACCAAAATCTAACTCATGTCATTATCAGGAAACACCATAATCTAAATCATGTCATTATCAGGAAACACCAAAATCTAACTCATTTCATTATCAGATAACCCAAAATCTAACTCAACTCATCATCAGATAACTCCAAAATCTAACTCAAGTCATCATCAGATAACTCCAAAATCTAACTCAAGTCATTATCAGATAACTCCAAAATCTAACTCATGTCATTATTAAATAACCCCAAAATCTAACTCGTGTCATTACCAAATAACCTCAAAATCTAACTCATGTCATTATCAGGAAACACCAAAATCTAACTCAAGTCATCATCACATAACCTCAAAATCAAACTCATGTCATTATCACGAAACACCAAAATTTAACTCATGTCATTATCAGATAGCCCTAAAATCTAACTCATGTCATTATCAGGAAACACCATAATCTAAATCATGTCATTATCAGGAAACACCAAAATCTAACTCATGTCATTATAAGGAAACACCAAAATCTACCTCATGTCATTATCAAAAAACCCCGAAGTCTAACTCATGTCATTATCAGGAAACCCCAAAATCTATCTCATGTCATTATCAGATAACACCAAAATCTAACTCATGTCATTATCAGGAAACCCCAAAATCTATCTCATGTCATTATCAGATAACACCAAAATCTAACTCATGTCATTATCAGGAAACCCCAAAATCTATCTCATGTCATTATCAGATAACACCAAAATCTAACTCATGTCATTATCAGGAAACACCATAATCTAAATCATGTCATTATCAGGAAACACCAAAATCTAACTCATTTCATTACAGATAACCCAAAATCTAACTCAACTCATCATCAGATAACTCCAAAATCTAACTCAAGTCATTATCAGATAACTCCAAAATCTAACTCATGTCATTATTAAATAACCCCAAAATCTAACTCGTGTCATTACCAAATAACCTCAAAATCTAACTCATGTCATTATCAGGAAACACCAAAATCTAACTCAAGTCATCATCACATAACCCCAAAATCAAACTCATGTCATTATCACGAAACACCAAAATCTAACTCATGTCATTATCAGATAGCCCTAAAATCTAACTCATGTCATTATCAGATAGCCCTAAAATCTAACTCATGTCATTATCAGGAAACACCAATTATCAGATAGCCCTAAAAACTATCTCATGTCATCATCAGGAAACAGCAAAATCGAACTCATGTCATAATAAAAAAAAAAAAATCTAACTCATGTCATTATCACGAAACACCAAAATCTAACTCATGTCATTATCAGATAGCCCTAAAATCTAACTCATGTCATTATCAGGAAACACCAAAATCTAACTCATGTCATTATAAGGAAACACCAAAATCTAGGTCATGTCATTATCAAAAAACCCCGAAGTCTAACTCATGTCATTATCAGGAAACCCCAAAATCTATCTCATGTCATTATCAGATAACACCAAAATCTAACTCATGTCATTATCAGGAAACCCCAAAATCTATCTCATGTCATTATCAGATAACACCAAAATCTAACTCATGTCATTATCAGGAAACACCATAATCTAAATCATGTCATTATCAGGAAACACCAAAATCTAACTCATTTCATTATCAGATAACCCAAAATCTAACTCAACTCATCATCAGATAACTCCAAAATCTAACTCAAGTCATTATCAGATAACTCCAAAATCTAACTCATGTCATTATTAAATAACCCCAAAATCTAACTCGTGTCATTATCAGGAAACACCAAAATCTAACTCAAGTCATCATCACATAACCCCAAGTCATCATCACATAACCCCAAAATCAAACTCATGTCATTATCACGAAACACCAAAATCTAACTCATGTCATTATCAGATAGCCCTAAAATCTAACTCATGTCATTATCAGATAGCCCTAAAATCTAACTCATGTCATTATCAGGAAACACCAATTATCAGATAGCCCTAAAATCTAACTCATGTCATTATCAGGAAACACCAAAATCTAACTCATGTCATTATCAGAAAACACCAAAATCTAACTCATGTCATTATCAGAGAACCACAAAATTTAACTCATGTCATTTTCAGGAAACACCAAAATCTAACTCAAGTCATCATCACATAACCCCAAAATCAAACTCATGTCATTATCATGAAACACCAAAATCTAACTCATGTCATTATCACAAAACACCAAAATCTAACTCATGTCATTATCAGATAGCCCTAAAATCTAACTCATGTCATTATCAGGAAATACCAAGATCTTACTCATGTCATTATCAGGAAACCCCAAAATCTAACTCATGTCATTATCAGAGATTCCAAAAATCTAACTCATGTCATTATCAGGAAACACCAAAATCTAACTCATGTCATTATCAAAAAACCACAAAATCTAGCTCATGTCATTATCAGCAAACACCAAAATCTAACTCATGTCATTATCAGAGAACCCCAAAATCTAACTCATGTCATTATCAGGAAACACCAAAATCTAACTCATGTCATTATCAGATAACCCCAAAATCTAACTCATGTCATTATCAGATAACTCCAAAATCTAACTCATGTCATTATCAGATAACCCCAAAATCTAACTCATGTCATTATAACGAAACACCAAAATCTAGGTCATGTCATTATCAAACCAGAGGCTCAAGATGAGCCTGTATCGCTCACCTGACTAAAATGCTTTTAAAGCAAATTTGTATATATGCTTTTCCAATAGGGTCAAATGTGAAACAACGTTCTCCGCTTGCAGCCATGTTTTTTGGCAGATCAGAAAAATTTTGGCAATCTATGTAAAGGACCTTCTATACATCATTCCTGTAAAGTTTGGTTCAATTTGCTTCAGTCATTTCTGAGGACATAGTCAAAAACGCGTTTTTCCCATAGGGTCCAATGTTTAACTATCTTTTGCGCTGGCAGCCATGATTTTTGCGGATCAGAAAAATTTTGGCAATCTAAGTAAAGGACCTTCTATACTTCATTCCTGTGAAGTTTTGTTAAATTTGCTTCAGTCATTTCTGAGGACATAGTCAAAAATGCGTTTTTTCCCATAGGGTCCAATGTTAAACTATCTTTTGCACTGGCAGCCATGTTTTTTGGCCAATCAGAAAAATTTTGGCAATCTATGTAAAGGACCTTCTATACATCATTCCTGTAAAGTTTGATTCAATTTGCTTCACTAGCTTCAGAGGAGATAGCATATATATGCTTTTCCCATAGGGTCCAATATTAAACTATCTTCTGCGTTGGCGGCCATGTTTTTTGGCGGATCAGAAAAATTTTGGCAATTTAAGTAAAGGACCTTCTTTACATCATTTCTGTAAAGTTTGGTTAAATTCGCTTCAGTCATTTCTAAGGAGATAGCCAAAAATTCGTTTTTCCCATAGGGTCCAATGTTAAACTATCTTCTGCGCTGGCGGCCATGTTTTTAGGCGGATCAGAAAAATTTTGGCAATCTTTGTGAAGGACCTCCAATACATCATTTCTCTAAAGTTTGGTTAAGTTTGCTTCAGTAGTTTCAGAGGAGATAGCCAAAATGTGTTTTCCCATAGGGTCCAATGTTAAACTATGTTCCCCGCTGGCAGCCATGTTTTTTAGGGGATCAGAAAAATTTCGGCAATCTTTGCAAAAGACCTTCCATACATCATTCCTGTAAAGTTTAATTGAATTCGCTTTAGTCGTTTCAGAGGAGATAGCCAAAATGTGCGTTTTCCCATAGGGCCCAATGTTAAACTTTGTTTGGCCCTGGCGGCCATTTTTTTTGGCGGATCAGAAAAATTTGGGCAATCTTAGTAAATGACCTTACATACATTATTCCTGTAAAGTTTGGTTCAAATTAGCTCAGCGGTTTCAAAGAAGATAGCAAATATATGCTTTTCCCATAGGGTCCAATGTTAAACTATCTTCTGCGCTGGCGGCCATGTTTTTTGACGGATCAGAAAAATTTTGGCAATCCAACTAAAGGACCTTCCTTACACCATTCCTGTAAAGTTTGGTTAAATTTGCTTCAGTCATTTCTGAGGAAATCGTTAAAAATGCATTTTTCCCATAGGGTCCAATGTTAAACTATCTTCTGTGCTAGCAGCCATGTTTTTGGCGGATCAAAAAAATTTCGGCAATCTAAGTAAAGGACCTTCCATACATCATTCCTGTAAAGTTTGGTTAAAATTTCTCCAGTGGTGTCAGAGGAGATAGTGAAAATGTGAAAAGTTTAAGGACGGACGACGACGACAGACAACGGACGACAGACGACGACGGACGCCAAGTGATGGCAAAAGCTCACATGGCCTTTGGCCAGGTGAGCTAACAAGAGACCCATGGGCCTGATATGCTCACCTGATAACTAATGGCTAGCTGATAGATTTAAAGAAAACATAAATACTAAACCCCAATGACTTTTTTCTTTACATCATAATGACCGTTGTATCAATACCTACAACATTCTAATATACATGCCTATACAAAAAGTTTATAGTTTTCAAGATAACCTTTTCGGTATTGTTTCGCATCTGTGACCTTGACCTTTCAACCCATGACCTTTTTCTATACATCAAAATGATTGTTGTATCAATACCTACAACATTATAACATACATGCCTATACAAAAAGTTTATAGTTTTCGAGATAATTAACCATTTCGGTATTGTTTCGCATCTGTGACCTTGACCTTTGAACCCATGACCTTTTTCTATACATCAAAATGATCGTTGTATCAATACCTACAACATTCTAATATACATGCCTATACAAAAAGTTTATAGTTTTCGAGATAATAATTATAATCAGAGGTTAAAAAAAATTAGATCACGACCTTCACAATTGACCTTGACCTCATTTTGAAGATACTAACAAGAAGATGTCGAAACTAAAAACCCCATGTCATTATCTGGTTAAATAGTCAAGTTTTAACAATTTGAAGCCATTTTACGATTTTTTCAAAATTAAACGCAAAAACGCTTAACCCATTTTTCGACCAAATTTCACGAAATGAACAAACTACAGACTTAAGACCCTAGAGAAGCCAAATATCACATCAGATTTTTTCTCCAATCATCGGTTTCAGAGAAGAAGATTTTTCAAGATTTTTGCACCCCTAGGTCACTGTGACCTAGTTTTGGTAGCCATGGTAACGCCATGAACAAATCTAAATTGCACGGACCCAGACATGCTTCTGACCAAGTCTCGTTGAAATCTGCCAAGTACTTTCAGAGGAGAAGTCGAAAATGTGTGTTAACGACCCCGGCAAGCACACACGCACATACACACGCCACACCATACCATAAGCTCACATGACCTTTGGTCAGGTGAGCTAAAAATCCCAAAGTCTAACTCATGTCATTATCAGGAAACACCAAAATCTATCTCATGTCATTATCAGATAACACCAAAATCTTACTCATCTCATTATCAGGAAACACCAAAATCTAACTCATGTCATTATCAGGAAACACCAAAATCTAACTCATTTCATTATCAGATAACCCAAAATCTAACTCAAGTCATTATCAGATACCGTAATCCTTCTATATATTCGGACCCTCTATATTTTCGGACACCCCAATTTTGAAATTTCAATAATTTTCAAATTTCCTCTAATTTCGGACGGCATTTTTTTGCCTCTAAATCCGGACGCGATTTTGTTGGAATTCACCCGTAACAAGCAATACATATTGCTTATAATTAATATTGAATAAAAACAAGAAGAAATGTTGTTGTTTTGTTGTTAATTTACATTAGAATTTGTTATTTTTATGTGTTTGTTGCGTTGTGTATTTGCGTGATGGAGTCATGATTGTAACTTTGAGGACAAGTATTTTACGATGTATTTACGTTTTTAATGTAAGCTGAATATAGCCATACCTGTATTAAGTGTTTTAATATTCTTTGAAAGTGAAAGTTGATTGAAATAAAAAATCGTGGGTAAGAAACATCGTACGAGACCAGAAGTTCTGTCGGCACACAAATCCAACATCAAAGACATTTTTTCAGGAAGTGACGTTATCAATGAATTTCATTGGATGAGAAACTTGTGGAATCCCTTCTGATTCAGTGCATGTCAACTATGGGAATTCCCGATCCTCTGATACTTTCATTTGTCTAAAAACGGGAAGATGGACATTACGATGTATTTATTGTTTTTCCTGAGATAAAAATTGTTTGAAACGTGAGTTTAAACAATGTATTTGTAAACTATTGTGTTTTGTGAGTGATAACATCGATTTTTAAACAAAAGCTATATTGATCACGGCGAACCCCATTCATACATGTCCTGGTTCTTAATCGTAGAAAATGTGGAATTTCTTGACTAAAAAATATTCTTGACCATTATTAATTATAAAAATTTTGACCGTAGACAGTGACAGAAGACGAAGTGGGGTAACGGTGAACCTCAAACGGTGGGAACTACTGACAAAAATCACGCGATTTGCTTACAAAAAATGGCGTCCTTCGATGTGTATTACACATTGGATCATGATTATTGGTCAACAAACACACCAAAAAACGACTTTTTTGTGAAATAAACAACACAAGAGGTAATTTCAACATGAATTTTTTGAAAATTGATACTATAGATGATATCCATGTGCGTATCGTCGTTGATAGTGTCTTGCATTACCGAGAGGGCAGCGAGACATTATCGGCTCCTAAATATCGGACAACTCTAAATATTCGGACACCCCCATTTTTCCAAGTGTATAATTTTCATATTTCCTCTAAGTTCCCGGACACTTGAAAATGAAATTATTAAAATTCGTCCGAATACATAGAAGGATTACGGTAACTCCAAAATCTAACTCTTGTCATTATTAGATAACCCCAAAATCTAACTTGTGTCATTATCAGATAACCCCAAAATCTAACTCATGTCATTATCAGGAAGCACCAAAGTTTAACTCAAGTCATCATCAAATAACCCCAAAATCTAACTCATGTCATTATCACGAAACACCAAAATCTAACTGACATGTCATTATCACGAAACACCAAAATCTAACTCATGTCATATCAGGAATCACCAAAATCCAACTCATTTCATTATAAGATAACCCCTTCATCTAACTCACGTCATTATCAGATATTTCCAAAATCTAACTCAGGTCATTATCAGATAACCCCAAAATCTAACTCATGTCATTATCAGATAACCCCAAAATCCAAGCATATATATGCTTTTCCAATAGGGTCCAATGTGAAACTATGTTTTCCGCTGGCAGCCATGTTTTTTGGCAGATCAGAAAAATTTTGGCAATCTATGTAAAGGACCTTCTATACATCATTCCTGTAAAGTTTGGTTCAATTTGCTTCAGTCATTTCTGAGGAAATAGTCAAAAATGCGTTTTTCCCATAGGGTCCAATGTTAAACTATCTTTTGCCCTGGCGGCCATGTTTTTCGGCGGATCAAAAAAATTTTGGCAATCTAAGTAAAGGACCTTCTATACATCATTCCTGTGAAGTTTTGTTAAATTTGCTTCAGTCATTCACATAAGCGTTTTTCCCATAGGGTCCAATGTTAAACTATCTTTTGCGCTGGCAGCCATGTTTTTTGGCCAATCAGAAAAATTTTGGCAATCTATGTAAAGGACCTTCTATACATCATTCCTGTAAAGTTTGGTTAAATTTGCTTCAGTCATTTCTGAGGAAATAGTCAAAAATGCATTTTTCCCATAGGGTCCAATGTTAAACTATCTTCTGCCCTGGCAGCCATGTTTTTTGGCGGATCAAAAAAATTTCGACAATCTAAGTAAAGGACCTTCCATACATCATTCCTGTAAAGTTTGGTTAAAATTGCTCTAGTGGTGTCAGAGGAGATAGTCAAAATGTGAAAAATTTACGGACGGAGGACGACGGATGCCAAGTGATGGCAAAAGCTAACGTGGCCTTTGGCCAGGTGAGCTAAAAACCCCAAAATCTAACTCATGTCATTATCAGGAAACACCAAAATCTAACTCATCTCATTATCAGAGAACCCCAAAATCTAACTACTCATGTCATTATCAGGAAACACCAAAATCTAACTCATCTCATTATCAGGAAACATCAAAATCTAATTCATGTCATTAACACGAAACACCAAAATCTAACTCATGTCATTATCAGATAGCCCTAAAATCTAACTCATGTCATTATCAGATAGCCCTAAAATCTAACTCATGTCATTATCAGATAGCCCTAAAATCTAAGTCATGTCCTTATGAAATAACACCAAACTCTAACTCATGTCATATCAGGAATCACAAAAATCCAACTCATGTCATTATCAGATAACCCCTAAATCTAACCCATGTCATTATTAGATATTTCCAAAATCTAACTCAAGTCATTATCAGATAACCCAAAAATCTAACTCAAGTCATTATCAGGTAACCCCAAAATCTACTTCATGTTATTATCAGATAACCCCAAAATCTAACTCATGTCATTATCAGATAACCCCAAAATCTAACTCATGTCATTAAAATGAAACACCAAAATCTAGGTCATGTCATCATCAGATAACCCCAAAATCTAACTCATGTCATTATCAGGAAACACCCAAATCTAACACATGTCATTATCAGATAACCCCAAAATCAAACTCATGTCATTATCAGGAAACACCAAAATCTAACTCATGTCATAATTAAACAAGAGGCCCATGGGCCTGATATGCTCACTCGATAACTAATGGCTAGCTGATAGATTTAAAGAAAACATAAATACTAAACTCCAATTGCTTTTTTCTTTACATCATGATAACCGTTGTATCAATATCTACAACATTCTAATATACATGCCTAAACAAAAAGTTTATAGTTTTCAGATAATTAAACATTTCGGTATTGTTTCGCATATGTGACCTTGATCTTTAAACCCATAACCTTTTTCTATACATCAAAATGATCGTTGTATCAATACCTACAACATTCTAATATACATGCCTATACAAAAAGTTTATAGTTTTAGAGATAATTAACCATTTCGGTATTGTTTCGCATTTGTGACCTTGACCTTTGAACCCATGACCTTTTTCTATACATCAAAATGATCATTGTATCAATACCTACAACATTCTAATATACATGCCTATACAAAAAGTTTATAGTTTTCGAGATAATTAACCATTTCGGTATTGTTTCGCATCTGTGACCTTGACCTTACAACCCATGACCTTTTTCTATACATCAAAATGATTGTTGTATTAATACCTACAACATTCTAATATACATGCCTATACAAAAAGTTTATAGTTTTCGAGATAATAAACCATTTTGGTATTGTTTTTCATCTGTGACCTTGACCTTTGAACCCATGACCTTTTTCCATACATCAAAATGATCGTTGTATCAATACCTACAACATTCTAATATACATGCCTATACAAAAAGTTTATAGTTTTCAAAATAATTAACTATTTCAGTATTGTTTTGCATCTGTGACCTTGACCTTTGAACCCATGACCTTTTTCTATACATCAAAATGAGCGTTGTATCAATACCTACAACATTCTAATATACATGCCTATACAAAAAGTTTATAGTTTTTGAGATAATAATTATAATCAGAGGTAAAAAAAATTAGGTCATGACCTTCACAATTGACCTTGACCTCATTTTGAAGATACTAACAAGAAGATATCAAAACTGAAAACCCCATGTCATTATCTGGTCAAATAGTCAAGTCATAACAATTTGAAGCTATTTTACGATTTTTTCAAAATTAAACGCAAATACGTGTAACCTATTTTGTGTCCGAATTTCACAAAATGAACAAACTATAGGCTTAAGCCTCTAGAGAAGCCAAATATCACATCAGATTTTTTCTCCAATTAGTACTTTCTGAGAAGAAGATTTTTTAAGATTTTTGCACCCCTAGGTCACCTTGACCTAGTTATGTTAGCCATGGCAACGTCACGAACAAATCTGAATTGCACCGGCCCATATATACTTCTCACCAAGTTTCATTGAAATATGTCTTGTAGTTTCAAAGGAGATGTCGAAAATGGGTGTTAACGACGCACGCACACACGCACATACACACGCTGCACTATGCCATAAGCTCACATGACCTTTCGTTCAGGTGAGCTAAAAACTCCAAAATCTAACTTATGTCATTATCAGGAAACACCAAAATCTAACTCATCTCATTATCAGGAAACACCAAAATCTAACTCATTTCATTATCAGATAACCCAAAATCTAACTCAAGTCATTATCAGATAACTCCAAAATCTAACTCTTGTCATTATTAGATAACCCCAAAATTTAACTTGTGTCATTATCAGATAACCCCAAAATCTAACTCATGTCATTATCAGAAAACACCAAAATTTAACTCAAGTCATCATCAAATAACCCTAAAATCTAACTCATGTCATTATCACGAAACACCAAAATCTAACTCATGTCATTATCAGGAAACACCCAAATCTAACACATGTCATTATCAGATAACCCCAAAATCTAACTCATGTCATTATCAGAAAACACCAAAATTTAACTCAAGTCATCATCAAATAACCCTAAAATCTAACTCATGTCATTATCACGAAACACCAAAATCTAACTCATGTCATATCAGGAATCACCAAAATCCAACTCATTTCATTATCAGATAACCCCTAAATCTAACTCATGTCATTATCAGATATTTCCAAAATCTAACTCAAGTCATTATCATATAACCTAAAAATCTAACTCATATCATTATCAGATAACCCCAAAATCTAACTCATGTCATGATCAGATAACCACAAAATCTAACTCAAGTCATTATCAGATAACCCCAAAATCTAACTCATGTCATTATCAGATAACCCCAAAATCTAACTCATGTCATTAAAAGGAAACACCAAAATCTAGGTCATGTCATTATCAGAAAACCCCAAAATCTAACTCATGTCATTATCAGGAAACACCAAAATCTAACTCATGTCATTATCAGATAACTCCAAAATCTAACTCATGTCATTATCAGGAAATACCAAAATCTAACTCATGTCATTATCAGGAAACACCAAAATCTAACTCATGTCATTATCATATAACCCCAAAATCTAACTCATGTCATTATCAGATAACACCAAAATCTAACTCATGTCATTATCAGGAAACACCCAAATCTAACACATGTCATTATCAGATAACCCCAAAATCAAACTCATGTCATTATCAGGAACACCAAAATCTAACTCATGTCATTATCAGAAAACACAAAAATCTAACTCAAGTATTCATGACATAACCCCAAAATCTAACTTATGTCATTATCAGGAAACACCAAAATCTAACTCATGTCATTATCAGATAACACCAAAATCTAACTCATGTCATTATCAAAAACCCCAAAATCTAACTCATGTCATTATCAGGAAACACCAAAAATCTAACTCATGTCATTATCAAACAGAGCCCATGGGCCTTAAGGCTCACCTGAGGCTAAGTATATATCTCATGCAGAGGTTCAATGGTCAATCACATTTATTAAAGAGAACTCCTTATTTTTAGCAGTAAGGCAGAATTAAATGCAAGGATTTTTGCAAATTAATCATACCTTGTCCCGAGAATGCTACATATAATATATATATATTCTAGCTACAATACATTATTTATAACAGCTAAAAAAGTAAAAACAAAAGTATAAAACTATAATGACCTTCATCTAGGCCATTACCTATAATATTCGAATATACATGCCTATACAAAAAGTTAACAGTTTTAAAGATAATTAACCATTTCAGTATCCTTTCCCATCTGTAACCTTGACCTTTAAACCCATGACCTTAATCTATATATCAAAATGATTGTTAAATCAACTCCTACAATATTCTAATATACATGTTTATACAAAAAATTTATCGTTTTTGAGATAATGAACCATTTTGGTATTCTTTCACATCTGTGACCGTGACCTTGACCTTTAAATCCATGAACTTAATCTATATATCAAAATGATCGTTAAATCAATTCCTATAATATTGTATTATACATGTCTATACAAAAACTTTATAGTTTTTGAGATAATTAACCATTTCAGTATTCTTTCGCATCTGTGACCTTGACCTTTCAACCCATGACATTAATCTATAAATCAAAATTATCATTAAATCAAAATCTACAATATTGTAATATACATATCTATACAAAAAGTTAATAGTTTTCGAGACAATTAACCATTTTGGTATTGATTTGCATCTGTGACCTTGACCTTTGAACCCATGACCTTAATCTATATATCAAAGTGATTGTTAAATCAATTCCTACAATATTCTAATATACATGTCTATACAAAAAGTTAATAGTTTTCTAGATAATTAACCATTTCGGTATTCTTTCACATCTGTGACCTTGACCTTTGAACCCATGACCTTTATCTATATATCAAAATTATCACTGTGCCATTACCTACAATATTCTAATATGTATGCCTATACAAAAAGTTAATAGTTTTGCAGATACAGTAAAACCTCGTTATAATGCCCCTCGATAACTTTGCCACCTCGCTTATCGCCACACTATTTTGAAGTCCCAAAATCCATTTTGTTTAAGTTTTTCTTTATGGGCCTCCCTCGATTTATTGCCAAACCCCTTTATAACGCCAAATTTGACTGAACAAATGGTGGCGATGAATTGAAGTTTTACTGTAATCAACTATAACAGTAACAGTTGTGCATCCTTGACCTTGACCTTGGAACTCATGACCTTGATCTATGTATCAATACCTACAATTAACTGAAAATCCCATGCCATTATCATCTAAAATGTTTACAAAAATAGCATTTTTAATCAAAGGTCAAAAACAGGGCCATGACCTTGGCTTTTGACCTTGACATCTTTTGGAATAAAATAGCAAGACAAGATCAACAGTGAAAACTCCATAAAATTATCTTCAGCCGTTATTGAGTTATAACAATAAATGTCTCAATTTTAAAATTACATAATTTTACGTAAAAAACGTGTAACCTATTTTTCGTTCAATTTTCATAAAAAACACAATTTTAATGTTCCTAGGTATGCTAAATATCTAAATCTAAATATCCAATCAAAATTTGCCTGCACCTTTTGGTTTCAGAGAAGAAGATTTTTTTGTCTTTTTGCTATTTTTAGTAACGGTGGCCATCTTGTTGGGCGTGGCCAAACCCCGAACACAATTTTAAAAGGCTGTTACCCAGACATGATAATCGCTAAGTTTCATCAAATTTGGTCCAGTAGTTTTGGAGAAGAAGATTAAAATGTAAAGTTTACACACGACGCACGACGCACGACGGACGGTGATAGATTGCAATAGCTCATCTGAGCCTTTGGCTTAGGTGAGCTAAAAAGTGACCTTGACCTTTGAACCCATGACCTTTATCTATATATCAAAATGATCGTTAAATCAATTCCTACAATATTGTAATATACATGTCTATACAAAAAGCTTATAGTTTTTAAGATAATTAACCATTTCAGTATTCTTTTGCATCAGTGACCTTGACCTTTGAACCCATGATATTAATCTATATATCAAAATGATCGTTAAATCAAAACCTACAATATTCGAATATACATGTCTATACAAAAAGTTAAAAGTTATCTTGTAATTAACCATTTATGTATTGATTTGCATCTGTGACCTTGACCTTTAAACCCATGACCCTATTCTACATATCAAAATGATCGATAAATCAATTCCTACAATATTGTAATATACATGTTTATACAAAAAGTTAATAGTTTTCTAGACAATTAACCATTTCGGTATTCTTTCGCATCTGTGACCTTGACCTTTAAACCCATGACCTTTATCTAAATATCAAAATGATCGTTAAATCAATTCCTTCAATATTGTAATATACATGTCTATACAAAAAGTTTATAGTTTTCAAGATAATTAACCATTTCGATATTGTTTTGCATCTGTGACCTTGACCTTTGAACCCATGACCTTTATTAATATATCAAAATGACCATTGTGCCATTACCTACAATATTCTAATATATATGCCTACACAAAGAGTTAATAGTTTTGCAGATAATCAACTATAACGGAAATAGTTGTGCATCCTTGACCTTGACCTTTGAACTCATGACCTTGATCTATGTATCAAAATGATCGTCATGTCAATACCTACAATTAACTGAAAATCCCATGCCATTATCATCTGAAATGTTTAAAAAATAGCATTTTTTATCAAAGGTCAAAAACAGGGACATGACCTTGACTTTTTACCTTGACATCTTTTGGAAGAAAATAGCAAGACTAGATCAACAGTGAAAACTCCATACAATTACCTTCAGCCGTTAATGAGTTATAACAATAAATGTCTCATTTTCAAAATTACATAATTTTACGCAAAAAACGCGTAACCTATTTTTCGTTAAATTTTCATGAAAAACAAACTTTAATGTTCCCAGGTATGCTGAATCTAAATATCTAATCAAAATTTGCCTGCACCTTTTGGTTTCAGAGAAGAGGATTTTTTTGTCTTTTTGCTATTTTTAGTAATGGCGGCCATCTTGTTCGGCATGGCCAAACCCCGAACACAATTTTTAAAGGCTGTTACCAAGGCATGATAATTGCGAAGTTTCATCAAATTTGCCCCAGTAGTTTTGGAGGAGAAGATTAAAATGTAAAGTTTACACACGACGAACGACGCACGGCAGACGACGGACGACGGACGGTGATAGATTGCAATAGCTCCTCTGAGCCTTTGGCTCAGGTAAGCTTAAAACCCTAAAATCTAACTCATGTCATTATCAGGAAACACCAAAATCTAACTCATGTCATTATCAGGAAACATCAAAATCTAACTCATGTCATTATCAGAGAACCCAAAATCTAACTCATCTCATTATCAGGAAACACCAAAATCTAACTCATGTCATTATCAGGAAACACCAAAATCTAACTCATGTCATTATCAGGAAACACCAAAATCTAACTCATGTCATTATCAGAGAACCCAAAATCTAACTCATGTCAGTATCAGGAAACACCAAAATCTAACTCATCTCATTATCAGGAAACACCAAAATCTAACTCATGTCATTATCAGGAAACACCAAAATCTAACTCATTTCATTATCAGATAACTCCAAAATCTATCTCATGCCATTATTAGATAATCCCAAAATCTAACTCGTGTCATTACCAGATAACCCCAAAATCTAACTCATGTCATTATCAGGAAACACCAAAATCTAACTCATGTCATTATCAGATAGCCCTAAAATCTAACTCATGTCATAATCAGGAAACACCAAAATCTAACTCATGTCATTATAAGGAAACACCAAAATCTAACTCATGTCATTATCAGGAAACACCAAAATCTAACTCATGTCATTATCAGATAACCTTAAAATCTAATTTATATCATTATCAGATAACCCCAAAATCTAACTCATGTCATTATCAGATAACCCCAAAATCTAACTCATTTCATTATCAGAAAACACCAAAATCTAACTCATGTCATTATCAGATAACCCCAAAATCTAACTCATTTCATTATCAGATAACCCCAAAATCTAACTCAAGTCATTATCAGATAACTCCAAAATCTATCTCATGCCATTATTAGATAATCCCAAAATCTAACTCATGTCATTACCAGATAACCCCAAAATCTAACTCATGTCATTCTCAGGAAACACCAAATTCTAACTCAAGTCATCAACACATAACCCCAAAATCTAACTCATGTCATTATCAGGAAACACCAAAATCTAACTCATGTCATTATCAGATAGCCCTAAAATCTAACTCATGTCATTATCAGGAAACACCAAAATCTAACTCATGTCATTATAAGGAAACACCAAAATCTAACTCATGTCATTATCAGGAAACACCAAAATCTAACTCATGTCATTATCAGATAACCTTAAAATCTAATTTATATCATTATCAGATAACCCCAAAATCTAACTCATGTCATTATCAAGAAACACCAAAATCTAACTCATGTCATTATCAGATAACCCCAAAATCTAACTCATGTCATTATCAGGAAATACCAACATCTAACTCATGTCATTATCAAGAAACACCAAAATGTAACTCAAGTCATTATCAGATAACCTAAAAATCTAACTCATGTCATTATTACATAACCCCAAAATCTAACTCATGTCATTATCACATAACCTCAAAATCTAACTCATGTCATTATCAGGAAACACCAAAATCTAACTCATGTCATTATCAGATAACCCCAAAATCTTATTCATGTCATTATCAGATAACCCCAAAATCAAACTCATGTCATTATCAGATAACCCCAAAATCTAACTCATGTCATTATCAGGAAACACCAAAATCTAACTCATGTCATTATCAGATAAATCCAAAATCTAACTCATGTCATTATCAGGAAACTCGAAAATCTAACTCATATTATTAAAACGAAACACCAAAATCTAACTCATAAAATTATCAGGAAACACCAAAATCTAATTTGCAACAGTGACTTACTTTATTGTCAGTTTTACCCCACATACTATTCCACAACCTTTATATATTTTTATTGTACAAAGGTTCAACGAAATTGGTAACACCCAACTGAAGTTATCATCCTGAATGCCCCCCCCCCCCCAAATTTAGCAAAAGTGACCTACAAAATTGACTAGAAACAATTCCATACAAGAACTCTCCATATACTCATTATACTGTATGAAGTTTCAATGGAATTGGTCATTATTTACTGAAACATCATCCAGATATCTTAAAATCTTTTCTTAGAAACCATGACCTACATAATTGACTTTTTGACTCTAAACACAATCCCACAAAAGAACTTTTCACATATTATAAATGTTGGAAGATTCACAGTAATTGATCATTGCTAATTCAAGTTATCATCCACAAACTATACAGTTAGGCAGAGAGATGGACAGGAAGACAGGCAACGATAGAGGGTTAAACAAAAAATAGCATGTGTCATAAATGTGACCATAGTAATAATACATCTCATATAAATGTTATGCATATCAATCAGAAATATCAATGGCTCATCAAATACTTATTACTTGTTGCTTGCATAACTTACAAAGTATAGAAGCATTCTACGTAAGATTGTTACAACATCACTTAATCAAAGCACTGAAGGTAAACATCGAACAGAGAGTGAGAACAACATGCAAGTGCCATTTACAATTGCAAAGTATCTATCATCATGAAAGGATATGATAACTTAGGACTGAAATTTGTCTTATATTAATACACTGGTCCAAATTCCTAATATCTTTATCAGAAAGTATACAAGTGCTAATGAGCTTTGATTCCCTCCACCATTCCTGGACAAACATTCTTGAAATAAGAGAAACTTTACTTGAATGCGGCACTAAGAGTGGCGCTATGACAGTTTTTAAATCAAGATTGCACTGTGCCTTATTTTTCTTATTTTGGGTTTTTCCCTACTGCTACGATTTGTGCAAATCTAAAACCAGGTGCCCTAAATATGTTTTACATGACATATCTAACATATATCTCTTATATGTTCAGATGAGATGATTTATAAAGATTTTCACAATACCTCCTCCCCCTTTATGGGAACAGAACCCATTAATTTGTGCAAATCTGAAAGCCTTTCACCTTGACATCATTACTGGCAAATATCATCTAATTTGGCTTAGATGTTTTAGAGGAGTTGATTAAATTGCATACAGCTCAGACGACGCTCCATGCTCAACCGATGAACATGGATGGCAATAGCCTTTGACTCGGGTGCGCTAAAAATATCATTTATTTGCATAATTTGTGTACTTTGGGGTTGATGAAAAATTTCATGGAGAAACCTTTCAAATTTGTTAAATGGTGTATTATCTACTACAATGTAGTATCTATATTTGAAATTTAAACAAACTTAAATCTTAAAAGCAATATTTGTATATTTGCTATTTATAGTAATGGTAGCCATCTTGAATATCAAGAGTGTCATTTGGTGCAAACATTAATCTAGACCTAAAATCTTTCATACCAAAGTTGGTCTCAAATGACCTAGTGGTTTCAGAGGAGAAGATTTTCTTAACATTACACATCACTTGCATAATTCAGTTGAAAGGCCAGCTTCGAATATGGCTGATTTTTAATCACTTTAGTCACGTGACTTTAAGTTCAAATTTTGGTACGTGATCAGAAATGGTAGTAGGTCTTGAAAATTTAAGTATACTATTAAATGAGATCTTTATTACTTAAAATGATCAAATATTTTAAACAATAAATATGTTTTCCTTTAATCTATTTAAAAAAGAACCAGAAAATTATGAGAAATACGTCTTGACAGCTGACAGCCAATTCTTGCTTCAAACACAAATTATTAAAATATTAGGGCAAGTGATTGGTTCTAATAATTAAATTCTTAAAATTTATTCATTTCTGAACACATTCATATAGAAGACATGTCCAAAAACGGTGTGGGATGCGATTCTGTTAGTTGAGAAAACATAAGGTGTTGCTCCTTTTGTGGGTTTGGTTCACATCTGTCGGCCGACATTCCTGCTTCAGACACAAATTATTAAAATATTAGGACAAATGATGGGTTCTAGTAATTAAATTCTGAACATAGCACTGCCGTGCTGCTGTAGGGCGTAGTTGGGAAAATGGTTTTGGAGTAGGACTATGAATATAACCGAAAATCCCCCTGGTTTTTTTAAAAACTGCTGATTATCATTCACAATATTCCCGTTTCATTACTTCCAAATGTTTGCACATTGCACTGTACGATTTATCTCCCTTTCACGCAAGTCAAATGTAATCGATAAATAAGTAGGATGCAAACTTCCCAGACTACTTTTTATTGTATTTACGAGATCAGTTCGCCAGATTGCACAAATTTTTGGATGCATCCCATCGCAATATATTACTAGGTTCCGAAACATATTCCGGAAATTTATTCCAAATGTGCATATGTACCAAAATGCATTACCCATTTCAGAATACATATCTCACGATAAAACAGATATATTTCCTTCATGTTCATTTACCAGGCGCACTATTTCCATGCGTACTAACCTCATAGAAAAGAAGCCTGGTCTTCGCAGAAAGCGATAGCAAAGTACGCATTCACTATCGTGAAACGCCATACAAAAATATATTCATTTCTGAACACATTCCTATAAAAGACCTGTCCGAAATCAGTGAGGGATGCGATTCTGTCAGTTAAGAAATCAGCAGGTGTTCCTTCTGTTTTGCTGGTTTTCGTATGATGATTATCTCGCTTGTTTACACTTATGCGAATGAAAATAAAGTGATTTTACTGTTTGATTATAATAGTTGATTATAATAATTATTATATAAGAATGCTATATATAACATATCTAAAGAATAGCTACAATATATAATTTAATAAACAGCTAAAACATCTATATATCAAAATGATCATTAGGCCAATACCTACATTATTCCAATATATATGTCTATACAAAAAGTTTAGTTTTTGAGATAATTAACCATTTCAGTATTCGTTCATGTCTATGACCTTGACCTTTGAACCTAAAACCTTCATTTATATATCAAAATGATCATTAGGCGAATACCTACAATATTCCAATATACATGCCTATGCATTTCAGTATTCGTTCATGACCTTGACCTTTAAAGCTATGACCTTCATTCATATATTATTATCAAAATTATTGTTAGGCCAATACCTACAATATTCTAATATGCATGCCTATGCAAAAAGTTTATAGTTTTTGAGATAATTAACCATTTAAGTATTCATTTTTCGATCTACGACCTTGACCTTTGAGCCCATGACCTTCATTCATATATCAAAATGAATGTTGTGCAAATGCCTACAATATTCTAATATACATGCCTACACAAAAAGTTTTAGTTTTTGAGATAATAACCATTTGAATAATTCGTTCACATCTATGACCTTGACCTTTGAACCTATGACCTTCATTTATATATCAAAATGATCGTTGTGCAAATGCCTACAATATTCTAAAATACATGCCTATACAAAAAGTTTATAGTTTTCAAGATTTATTGAAAAATACATTAATTTTAGCAATTTCCCCCTTAAGTACCTTGTCATTTCCCCATTTTGGCCCTCACAGTTACGATTTGTGTAAATCTGAAACTAGGTGCCCTAAGTATGTTCACATGAAATATCTAAACTATATCTCTTGTAAGTTCAGAGGAGATGATTTTTAAAGATTTTCACAATTTTCCCCTTTATGGGGCCCCAAGGAGACATAATCCTTTCATCCTGTAGGTATTGGTCTTACTATCAATTTGATATATGAATGAAAGTCAAGAATTTCAAGGACAAGGTCACAGATGCAAACAAATAATGAAATGGTCTTGTTTTTAAAGTTTTTACTTTTGGTTGTTTTTTTTTTTTTATTTTAGCTATGGATAGATATACTGCAGGTAGACCTTAGATGTTTTAGATGCAGCATCTTAACCTTTAATGTAGGTCAAGTCAATTAGCTTTTCAAATTTGTTTAGGCTTCCTTCACTCACTGATGCCATGTATGGAGTTTCAAGCTTTTTGGCTTTTAAGTTCATGGCCAGAATATGTTTAGAGATATTGCTATTTAAGATCACTATAATCTAGAATGTAGGTCAAGGTCATCAAGCTTCTGTACTTGGTAGAGATTCATACCCTGAAAGATGCATGAAGTTTCAAGCTTCTAGGCTTTTCAGTTCATAATATGTTATAAATAGATTGTACTATTTAAGGTCATTGTGACTTTGAATAAAGGTCAACCAGCCTCACAAAATTTGTAGGAAATCATATGCCGATTCTCTATATAATGTTTCAAGCTTCTGGACCTTTTGGATCATGACAAGGAGATATTAAAATGTCACTGTGACTTTCAATATTGGTCATGGTCAACCAGCTTCCTAAATTAGTAAAGCTTCATACCCTGATCTTATATGTAGTTTCAAGCTTCCAGGCCTCAGTTCTGTCAGATCTTGAAGATTTATTTAAGGTTACTAGACTGTGATCTTAAATGAAGGTTTCAACTAGCTCAAATTTGGCCATCATGGTTGTAAATCTGTGGTTCTGACTGTCCACTAAAATGAAAATTGAGCCCCAACAAAAAATAATGATTTCACAGTAGATTATTTGATATTATGAATGGGAGACAGGAAAAGTAAATTTAACATGAACTGCCATTCAATATGCTATTCCTTACTCTCATTCATAATACAGAATGAATACACTCAAATAAAATGTTATTTCTTAAAAAAAACTGTGCTCTGAGGATCACAGGGGGTTATTTAAACTTGATGATTAAACTCTGTTGCAAATTTTAGTTCTATTACCAGCTTTATACAGACTTTTACCTTTTAAGACAAAAAATTAGTATTTCATTCCACGCCATCTAAGCCAACACCAACATTAACAATAGAAAGTTAAACCTTAGGGTGAAAAACCCCATGTCATCATTTTCAGATTTAACAGTAATCTTACCTTACTGGTGAACTAAGCCAAATCTGTTTATTTGGAGTCTGTTTATTAATGACATATGTACCCCATGAATCACTGATCTTCACAGTCAACACACCAATCTTGAAAAAAAAGAATAAATTACTTTTCAATGTACTGGATTTTTATTTTTTCCATTAGTCCAAGAGATCATGGCTAAAATCCGGGTGAACGAGGCCAAAAGGTTTGAAGGTTGATTCTTGTAGGAAAATGTCCCTAATTACTGAAAACCCATTTCTTACGCGTCAAATCGTTTCCGATTTTTTAATCAGAAACAGTTTTTGAAGAAAAGCCTCTCAAAATGTTAAATTTTGGTAAAAAATAAAAATTCCAGATTTTGAAGCATTTTGTGACAAAAACAAAACAAAAATGTATATTCTATCTTTCATTGTGGACACATGATAGATTAAAATGCAAAACATCCTGACAGTTTTCCGATTTTGTGTCAAAATTTTAGAATAAGCGATAAAATCGATGCTGTAAACTGCGTTTTTATCATATCTACCGTCTTTCGATTCTTGTAAATCTGTTGTTTATGCATTAAATATGACAAACTATATATTTTTATAAAGCATTGGTAGTGCTGTAGATAAAAATGTTACAAAACTTTGGAAATATGGAACCTTAATACCGTAGCAAATTATTATGTTTCCCCTACCCCAAAAATACGAAAATTAAAAAAAATCATTATTTTGGCCCATGCTTGCCGATAAGTGTTTAAAACAAATCATTATTGTTTGTTACATCTCCCGTCTGTTCCCGACGTATTTATAAAACAATTATATGTAGAGTGCTTGGTGATTTTATATAAAAATACACTTTTCATGTAATAATAGTTTGGAAAATGAGTTTTCATTAAATCATTTGTACTCTACTTCTTGTAATTTTGTTATATAGGCATTGAATCTCGAGATTTATATATTTCTGTATTGCCATGGTACATTTGAGTCTGACAACATAAAAAACTATCGGAAATACCGGAGTTAATAGACATAACGGATAAATTTATTTCTCCTACCCCAAAATTGAAAAACATGTGAAAATCCATTTTTATGCAATATATGCCGATTTGTGTTTCTAATGAAGTTTTCGAGCAAAAGTACCCGCAACAATGATAAAACAAGCTTCGAGGATTTTAAATATTTGTGAAATGCTTTAGCTTAAGGACAGATAGGACTAACTAATATAATAAAATTGCTTATTTTATTCATTTATATGTAAAATGCTATAAGAAACCAGAGGCTCAGTGTGGCTGAGCCTGTATCGCTCACCTGACTAAAATGCTTTTAAAGCAAATTTGTATTCCAGTGATGAAAAAATGCACTGTTTATATCAGACAGAATGGCTAAGGAAATCACTGTAGAACTATATGTACCATTCACAGTTTTTTTCAATCTGATTAAAATCACATCTCTCACTTGCTCCCCCATTTTTGATATAGGCGCGGAGTGGGAGATCTGAGGAAACACTGTTTAGGGGCATATGTGAATGAGCTATTGTTGTAACATTTTGTCCAATGAAATTTCAGCTTCCGAGATTTTGAAAGTGTTTTGCCTTTATTGTAAATGAAACGGGCAATTTGAATTTGTCAATCTAAGTAAAAGACCTTCCATACATCATTCCCATAAAGTTTGGTTCAATTTGCTTCAGTAGCTTTAGAGGAGATAGCAAATATATGCTATTCCCATAGGGTTAAACTATGTTCTGTGCTGGCAGCCATCTTTTTTGGCGGATCAAAAAAATGTCCATGATCTAAGTAAAGAACCATCCATACATCATTCCTGTAAAGTTTGATTCAATTTGCTTTAGTAGCTTCAAAGGAAATAGCAAATATATGCTTTTCCCATAGGGTCCAATGTGAAACTATGTTCTCCGCTGGCAGCCATGTTTTTGGCGGATCAGAAAAATTTTGGCAATCTATGTAAAGGACCTTCTATACATCATTCCTGTAAAGTTTGGTTCAATTTGCTTCAGTCATTTCTGAGGACATAGTCAAAAATGCGTTTTTCCCATAGGGTCCAATGTTAAACTATCTCTGCCCTGGCGGCCATGTTTTTTGGCGGATCAGAAAAATTTTGGCAATCTATGTAAAGGACCTTCTATACATCATTCCTGTAAAGTTTGATTCAATTTGCTTCAGTAGCTTCAAAGGAAATAGCAAATATATGCTTTTCCCATAGGGTCCAATGTGAAACTATGTTCTCCGCTGGCAGCCATGTTTTTTGGCGGATCAGAAAAATTTTGGCAATCTATGTAAAAGACCTTCTATACATCATTCCTGTAAAGTTTGGTTCAATTTGCTTCAGTCATTTCTGAGGACATAGTCAAAAATGCGTTTTTCCCATAGGGTCCAATGTTAAACTATCGTCTGCCCTGGCGGCCATGTTTTTTGGCGGATCAGAAAAATTTTGGCAATCTATGTAAAGGACCTTCTATACATCATTCCTGTAAAGTTTGGTTCAATTTGCTTCAGTCATTTCTGAGGACATAGTCAAAAATGCGTTTTTCCCATAGGGTCCAATGTTAAACTACCTTTTGCGCTGGCAGCCATGTTTTTTGGCCAATCAGGAAAATTTTGGCACTCTATGTAAAGGACCTTCTATACATCATTTCTGTAAAGTTTGGTTCAATTTGCTTTCCAAGCTTCAGAGGAAATAGCATATATATGCTTTTCCCATAGGGTCCAATGTTAAACTATCTTCTGCGCTGGCGGCCATGTTTTTTGGTGGATCAGAAAAATTTTGGCAATCTAAGTAAAGGACCTTCTATACATCATTTCTGTAAAGTTTGGTTAAATTCGCTTCAGTCATTTCTAAGGAGATAGCCAAAATGCGTTTTTCCCATAGGGTCCCATGTTAAACTACCTTTTGCTCTGGCAGCCATGTTTTTTGGCCAATCAGAAAAATTTTGGCAATCTATGTAAAGGACCTCCAATACATCATTCCTCTAAAGTTTGGTTAAGTTTGCTTCAATAGTTTCAGAGGAGATAGCCAAAATGCGTTTTTCCCATAGGGTCCAATGTTAAACTATGTTCCCCGTTGGCAGCCATATTTTTAGGCGGATCAGAAAAATTTGGGCAATCTTTGCAAAAGACCTTCCATACATTATTCCTGGAAAGTTTAATTGAATTCGCTTCAGTTGTTTCAGAGGAGATAGCCAAAATGTGCGTTTTCCCATAGGGCCCAATGTTAAACTTTGTTTGGCCCTGGCGGCCATTTTTTTTGGCGGATCAGAAAAGTTTGGGCAATCTTAGTAAATGACCTTGCATACATTATTCCTGTAAAGTTTGGTTCAAATTGGCTCAGCGGTTTCAAAGAAGATAGCAAATATATGCTTTTCCCATAGGGTCCAATGTTAAACTATCTTCTGCGCTGGTGGCCATGTTTTTTGACGGATCAGAAAAATTTTGGCAATCTAAGTAAAGGACCTTCCATACATCATTCCTGTAAAGTTTAGTTAAATTTGCTTCAGTCATTTCTGAGGAAATAGTCAAAAATGCGTTTTTCCCATAGGGTCCAATGTTAAACTATCTTCTGCGCTGGCAGCCATGTTTTTTGGCGGATCAAAAAAATTTCGGCAATCTAAGTAAAGGACCTTCCATGCATTATTCCTGTAAAGTTTGGTTAAAATTGGTTGAGGGGTTTCAGAGGAGATAGCCAAAATGTGAAAAGTTTACAGACGGACTGACAGACTGACGGACGGACTGACGGACGGACTGACGGACGACGGACGCCGAGTGATGGCAAAAGCTCACATGGCCTTTAGGCCAGGTGAGCTAAAAAGGAGCTTTGCCTCTTGTATTTTTGTTATTTAGGCATTGAATCACGACTGTTATCTATTGACGTACTAGTAATTCCTCGATATATATTAGTCTAATAACACCAAAATCTGTCGGAAATAGCAAAGCTTGTAAATAAGGCCAATAAATTTATTTCCCCTACCCCAAAAGTGTGAAAAAACTTTTTAGGCCATGTATGCTATGGTGAAGGTTTTAAGCAAGTGTCTATGCAACAATTATTTTTTTTATGATTCAAAGTCATAGCAAAATGTTTTTTTTTAAATTAAGGAAAGAAATTATGACATATTCATATTTAAACTTGAAAATCAAAAACAAACATACCAATCCTTGTCAAGATCAAAATCCCCACAAAAGTAAAATCTTCTAAAATAGCAAATTTGGCGGGGTGCTCCTTAAGCACCTCCTGTTTAGCAATTACACCCGCCACGTGTGAAAAATTAAGAATACACATATCTTTCGAACAACCTAATACTATAAAATATAATTGCAAATAATGTTATCTCTAGTGAAAAATAATATTAAAATATGGTAAAACTTAGTGTAAGGCATTTCTGGTTATGGTTTTATATAAAGCTATTGTGTTTTATAAGACATATCTCCATTCGATAAAGTTCAATCAGATCCAAGAGTTTTCTAAACCATATTCATTATTAACAAAACCCGTCTATCAAAGATTGTAGCCACATTTTACAAAACTTTGCAATTTATTCTTGTGGAATCATTTAATTTTGAAGTGACCTAATGTACATTGTCGGTCTCCATTAAATCTTATTTTAAAAAGTCTGCACACTCCGTAAAATTTTCAATTTCACTTTAAACTGACAAAATTTCTATGTCCAATAACTCCATCGTTGTATCTTTTAAAGGAATTATTAATAGCTACCACATCACAAATTGCCTGGCCATATTATAATAATAAAACGAAGTGGTATTTGACACCTTTCAACCTTAAGCCTATAACCAGGTGCCCAGTGCCACGTTCTGTTAAGAATACAATTTTGAGCAGACACTGAAATTGTACATTAGGTCAATTCTTAATAAAATGATGGCACCAGAAAAAAGTTGCTAAGTTATGTAAAATGTGGCTGCAATCTTTGATAAACGGGGTTTTAGTAATAACAAATATGGTTTAGTAAACTTCTTTTGCCATATAATCACGAATAATAGGTAAACACTACTACATAATATAGCCGAAGTCATAGAAAACCAGAAAAAAGGAGAATCACGGATATAAGAAATGCTTTCGGATCGAGAATATAAACCCCGTAGATACTTATGTTTTAGCTAAAATAAGTAGATATGGACAGCAAAGGATGGATTGAAAAAGTGAATTGCTAACATTACCGGAGTTGCAAAGATCGATGGAACAATGGGTATGATGATATGAGTAAAGTTTTCAACTGACAAATAGAAAGAGATCAATGTTATAAAAAACATTTTTGAATTGAGGCAATAGAGAACTGATTAAATGCGCTGTGTAAATCAGTAAACATAAACACAAACATAATTATTATATCACAATAACAAAAACGAAGTTAAAAAAACTGGCAAAGTTAAACACGTAAACATTGGCAGGGGAAAAATCCGGGTGCTCGGGAAGGGTAACCGCCTCCTGTCACCACACGTGAAATAAAAATTGAGAGTGAAAGTAGTAACAAGAAAAGTCATTTCAATTCAGACCGTTTGGAAGGAAATTGAACAAACCAATTTATTGTTAGAAATTAACAGAAACCAAAAAAGAGATGATCATAGTAACCACTCTCTGCCATCCCATCATGTACTGTTCGGCAAACAGACCTGTGTCACCTTAATGTGTCTTTTAATCATTTTAAGAGGAAGGATGTAGATTTATATGCATGTCCAAGTAAATGGTTTGTAATTTTGAAGATGATTTTAAGGATTTGTCCAAAGACTGACTGACACTGCCTTCCAAACGACAAAGTGTTGATTATTTTAAATGTTTAGAGTGCGTAACACTTACACGATTATTTTTGCGCATTGACTTATTTGCAAATTAAGCGATACACAATATCTCTTGTATTGTTTAGAGGGCAAGATTTATAAAATATTTTCACTATTTCACTCATTCATTTGTGCAATCTGAAAGCCCTTCACCCAGGCATGATATTCAGTAAGTTTTATCAAATTTGGACAAATAGTTTTGTTGGGTAAATCTGAAAGCCCTTCACCAGGACGTGATGATGGTATTGGTTGTTGCAAAATATCATCAAAGTTGGCCCAGTAGTTTTGAAGATTGTTACAACGTGAAAAGTTTATGCATAACTAACAACACATGATGCAAGATGCATGGCAGACAATGAACAGTGAACCATCGCAATAACTCACCTAAATAACTGTAAAAATAAAACACAATTCTCTAAAGTAAGCTGTTTATAAAATAAGTTTACCTCAAAAGTCACATCAAACTCTGGATCACATTTGACTTTATTTGGGATTTCTTCAAATGCTTCAGACAGAGAATGTAGAGTTTGTTCTGCTATTTTTTCATATGCTAACTGAGACAGCTCACTGTAAGTTAAATATCAAAGTACTGTGAGTAATGAAATCCCCCAAAATGCTTAAAAGGATATAACTTTTACATATGACTAAAACAAAATGCTCACCTGGGGGTAGGTACATATCTAATGCAGGAGTTAAATCAAAGCACCGAAGGTGCCCAGGGAACAGAGATGCAAGCATCTTTTACAATTGCTAATTACCTATCATCATGAAGGATGTTATAATTGTGCCAGTTTTTAAGTACAAGTCAAGATTGCACTGAGTCTCATTTTTCCAATAAGTATTATTCTTCACAAGTTTTTTTCACAGAAGTGTTTTCAAAGTAGGCATATATTCTGCACTGCTGAAAACTTGTCGGATCACTCCAAAATGAGGATTCTTTGTAGCAAACATGCTACCAAGTTTCAAGCAACTTCATTTATCAGTTTCAGCGAAGATTTTTTGAGATTTTGAGAAGTTTACAGACAAAAGGCAGGCACATACAAAGTCATGATAAAAGCTTACATGGCCTATGGCCAGGTGAGCTAATTAAGGTCATATGTTCAAAAAGTAAGAATACCTATGAATGTTACCACTGCAAACATGCTAACCCTCACAATATAAACAGCGGCCTCGACGACATCCCCCACTTTGTTTCTCCCGATTTAAAACATAGTCTTCTGAAATTGACCTTAGTGGCATATAAATATTTATTGTCAATATTATTTATCGTCTTTTGAATTTGTTCAGTTGATAGACGCTTAATCATGGCAACAAAACACTTGAACAAGAAGAATACAGGATCAACAATATTTTTTTTTTCAAAATACGTTTTTTTCGCTTTTTTCAACATTCAAACACTTTTTATTTTCATACCTTGGTCATACAACACTAGATCGTTTTTCTTAGTAAAAACCCAATAAGATTATTCTCAGAAGTGTAGAGTATAGTTCCCTGATCTCTAATCGAGTTTCATAAAGATATACCACTTTATTTCAAGTAAATGTCACCTGTACAAGTGAGAAATCGGCACCTTTTTTCATTATCGGAAATGCCGACAGTAATAGTACTGTACAAAACGGCAATAAAATGACAATCCGGACCCGAAAAATTCCGGGGAAAATTGCAAAGTAGAATCCACTAAGTGTGTTCGCTACCATGACCAAGCCACAAAATGAAGGGTCGCTTAATTGGGGCGGTTCACTGCCAAACATTAAGATTTGCTATCTTTCTTTCAGCTTCGATCATTTAATACGAATATAGTGGCACTCCCCCTGTTTTACACACTCAGTGACATACGAAGTTATCTACCAAGACTGCGTAGATTATTAATTTTTCAGTTGGGTTGAGTTTATTCTTTATATCCTGCAGAGCAATTTATCGCAAGAAAAGCTTTGCCACGAATACATTTTATCCTAACATGTGGCTGCTGTCAAAGATTTCGGTATTGTGTGTGAGAGTAACGTATTGCGGCACAAATCACCCTTCAAGCCAAACATTCACTATTAGACCAAAATGAAATTTTGAGGAAAACAGAGAGACTGGAATAGAAAGCCTCACATAAATGTTTTACACTGATATACATGTAGTTATATTATAAGCACGAAGCCTTCTGGTATGGTACCATTCTGATTATGGACAACTAGCAGCCTTCAAGGCAAGCGACAATTCAACTACGCGGCTCACACAATAAAGAAAAGTTGCAAAGAAAATTGCTTTAATGATTGCTGCTGCTTAAAAAGCAAATTTTATACATTATGAGCTTGCAAATACCCAATTAAAAGTTCAAATCTAGAAAATCACTTATGAGGTCACTCTGGGCAGTTACGATAGTTTTCATTATTTGCAATTCGTTAAAAAAAAGATGGCAATCAAACGCATCTGACAAGTATCATGTCGATGATACCAAATGTGAAAGTCTAGCAATTTATCAAGATTTCTCCAAGATTTTAAGATTTGAAGCATTTCTTAACTGAAGAAAATCAAACAACGATCACTCACGGTTCGTTTTTAATATTAAAAAAAAAAACAAAAAAACAAACCAATAACTTCAGGATTTTCCAACTACATGTACAGCTCAAGTGCATACATGAATTTCAACCCGCCGAGGTGTCAAAACGGAATAATTTTCCACCGCAGTCCACCGTGATCCATAGACATTCACCGCAACTGAATAAATAACGGATTAAAAATATTCCTACTGCGGTGGACAGTAAAATTGTCCGCCGGCAGAAAAAATCTCCACCACGATGTTTATTGAAAATGAATTACACTTTAACCATTGATGGATTATCACGTTATCTAAGTACATGTACAGTCTAACTTAGTTTATTCAAACTTCAATTTTTCAAATGCCTACGGTTATTCGAAGTTCCCGTCATTCATTATAATTTTTATTAATTAAAAAAAAATCGAATACCACAGATTATTCGAACCTGAATTCTAGACCAAAATATTTTTTAATGATACTAAACCACCCACCCCAATAAAAAAATTAAAGTTTTTTTTTTTTCCACAATATGAAGTTTTTAAAAATTACCAGTGTGCACGTTTTTTTTTTTTTCGGCATGTATGTTTTCATCACCTCATTAACCAAGTGTAACTGATTGTAATTTCACACAGAGTGGCATGTACTAGCCCTTCCAAGCTCTTGTTTTAAAACTTTTTTCCAAAGCTTGCCGACAAAGACGATTAGACGGTTGAACGCACACTACCATTTTCAATAAACCACCCCCGCAACTTGTCCATCATAATCTGAAACCTAAGCACGTGCACACCGATACTGCGGTATTCAACAAAGTGACGTGTATTAGCCTTTCAAGCTTTTGTTCAAAGCTTGCCGACAAGGACGAATAGACGGTTGCACGGACAATAAAGATACTTTCAATTAACCACCCCCGCAACAGACTTGTCTGTGTATTATATATGATGAGTACACACGTACTATCTTCCCCTATGTACTATATAAAAGACATCTAGTTTTTTTGTGTTTTTTTTTTCAGAATGTCACATGTAATTAAACACTAGCTATTTGGAAATTCAATTAAAAGCGACATAAAAAACTGATGCTCCGTGTCGTGGTAAGCGCGGCGCTCTAAAAAACCATCCCAGTAATTACCGTGCGCATTGCAAAGATAAATAATTCTGCCATTTCACCTATAGCTGGTTTTGTCTCGATAAATGTGATAGATTCTTGACTGAACGTAAAACCCCATTCAATCAACCAATCATCTCTGCTTGTCGAGGCCTCAGTGGCCGAATTTTCCAAAGTGATCCTCTACCTTTCGCCGCCAAGGTTCGAATCGACGGGAAGTTTGTCAGTTTATATTACTTGCCGCTGGCTAAGATTTTCCTTAAATGAAATCTGACAAATTTACTATACACATCCAGCTATTGGGGGAAAATGTCCAATTTAAGAAGGAATTGTTGTGAAACTTGCGTCTTGTCACTGTTTGCCAGCAGTGATACCTTGTTCACATGTGTGTGTGTGTGTGTCGTGGATCTTTAACTGTAAGGGTAACGTTTGGAAAACACAAACTATTATAATACACTTATTTAATCCTTAAAACTGATGACCGCGGTGGACGATCTGGTGGACTAGTCCTTATAATATTTTACCACCGGCAAAATCGTGCACCACAAATCGCGGTGGTCAGATAATTCCCACCTGAATCCACAAGAAATTTTGCGGTCACAGATTAAAAAACACCGCGGCGGGTGGAAATTCACGTATCCACTTGAGCTGTACTGTACAGTGCAAAACTACTAAGTATTCTCGCACTTTGGTGTATATGCCGGAATAAAGTCTATGTACAGGTGCACGATTAAAGCCGCCTGAAAAGTCTTTTTTCAGGGCCGATTTTCATATGAAAAGGCTGAAAACGAGCATGAAATAAACAACGATATTCAGCTCTATGACTACACCTACGTCTGATGAACTTAAAACTAACACTGCTTCATTCAAAGTAGTTCGCCCTGTATGCTATCACCACGTGGAACATGGTTTTAATTGCGATTTTAAATTAGTAACTTTATTTTAAGTTTTAACGCTATCAACAGAGAATCCATTTTATTCGCCTCGTGACGGCGGTTCGCCCATAGTGGTGGAAACTACAGAACGGTCAAAGCAAGCTAACGATCGGATTTACACAGAGGCGATTGGTTGAAATCAACTTTTTTTTTAAAGATGCACATTTTATGAATAAATAAAGATTAAATATATAAATATGAGAAAAATTAATGTGGAAATTTTTTATCAAATGTTCATGACAGCAGAGTAAAACGAAATATTTAACCAATCAAATAACGGCTTATAAACGTGTCCGGTACTCGCTGTATGTTTAATGATCAGAGTTTATGAATGAATACCTCATTCATAAATCGGTTACGGTGTATTTTCAGAATTCATACGCTAGTAATGGGAGAACTACTATTATGTAGACATTGCCAAATAGTTTTAAACAATGATGCATATTCATTTTCATATTCCATACAGCATAATGTATACATCGATTATTTGCACACTTATACCAATGTTCTCATAAATGACGCTCAATACCCGCACTACATTATTATAGTTTGCACAAGGTTTGTCAATTAGCGGTTGTTCAGCCTGTCCGGATTTTACAAATGGCTCCCATGACAATACTCCCAGAGATTACTCTCTGTTCGTAAAAATGAATTACATTAATTAAAGAGAATGTCCAGATTTTCAGCAGTTAGGGCCAATATGCCAGGATTTTTTCAAATTAATTATAATTCCTAAGAATGCTACATCTAAATGTAAACAGCTTATATAGTTAACACAAAAGTACAAACATAAACAAGAGGAACATTGGGCCTGACCTGAAAAATAATGGTCAGGTGAAATATTTTAAGAAAACATAAAAACTGAAACCAAAATGTGTTAAAATCTTTAAATATAATCAACATTTAAAGCATTTCCAGCTAATTAAGAAATTCAATATTCAGTATTCTTTTACATTTGTGACCTTAACCTTTGAACCCATAACCTTTATCTACACATCAAAATAATCAGTGTAACAATATCTGAAATATTCTAATGTACATACCTGTACAAAAAGTTTATAGTTTTCTAGAAAATAACCATTTCAGTATTTTTTGTGTCTGTGACCTTGACCTTTAAACCCATGACTTTCATCTATACATTAAAATGATTGTTGTATCAATAACTACAATATTCTACTATAAATGCCTATACAAAAAGTTTATAGTTTTTTAGATAATTAACTATTTCAGTATTGTTTGCATCTGTGAACTTGACCTTTGAACCCATGACCTTTTTCTATACATCAAAAAAATCATTGTATCAATACCTACATCTTTCTTATATACATGCCTATACAAAATCAAAGTACTGAAAGTAGACGGCTCATTGATTGCAAAGAACCTCATTACTGAAAAGAAATTATTGATAATTGTGTATTCAATCCATTTTATTTAATTCAATATTGAACTGATGGGAAAATTAACATACACACACAAAATATATGTATATTGTTTAACATCCTTGGGACAGTAAGGAAACAAAATTTTCAAGAGAATCAAAATCCCTGGATTTAAATTTCTAGTCAATACAGTGGAGAAGAAATGTCAATTAACGCCTTGCTATAAAACATTCATATACTTTAAACAATTCAGTTTACAATACATCTAATTCCTCACATGCATTGTCTTATGCCGTCTGTCATTTTAATTAAATTTAAGTAATAAAGAAATTTGATTTTGGTTTTAATGCAAATGATCTAGACTTCAATTTTCTGGTCTGATTTTTATTAACATCATCGCAAATTCTCATGCCACATTATCATCACCATGAATCATCATTATCAGCTGCAGCAACAGTAGAACTCATTTCAAGTCAGGGGACAGATCTAAAAAAGTAGCCTCTTTATTGACCCCCCCTAAACTTTTTTGTTAAAAGCAGGAAACATGGTGGATCTTATTGCCCTATATGTACTTAGTCAGGCTAGGTATGTTTCCACCTTGACTTTTTCCGTTTAATGAAAATATGGCTGCCAATCCAAGATGGCCGCCAAAAACAATAGTTTAAGTATAAAAATTTAATATCAAATCAACCACTTAACCATTTAGATTGAAATTTGGAATTTGTTCATTTAAATATTTATACTAATTTTCCATGAATAATTATTGGTTGTAAAATTCAATATGGCCGCCATTTTCAAGATGGCCGACGTATAACCATCGTGCTTTATTCTAAATCGTATACAACAAAGGATGTCATTATTTTATGACATAAAACCAATGTATTGTATTTAATATATATGTACTTAGTTAGGCTAGGTATGTTTCCACCTTGACTTTTTCCGTTTAATAAAAAAATGGCTGCCAAATCCAAGATGTCCAACAAAAAAAGATGATTTAAAAATTAAAATTCAATAGCAAATCAATCGCTTAACCTTTTGAATTGAAAATTGGTATTTGATCAATTAAATATTTATACTAATTTTTCATGAACAAACCCTGGTTGTAAAATTCAATATGGCGGCCATTTTTAAGATGGCTAACTTAAAATCAATGTGCTGCATTGTTTTAATACAATAAACCAATATATTGGATTTGTTTATATATATATATATATATATATATATATATATATATATATATATATATATATATACTAGTCAACTGGCTCCTTCAAAAGATTTTTACACCAGCATGATTCAAACCCACAGACAAATCAACCGCTTAACCTTTTGAATTGAAAATTGGTATTTGATCAATTAAATATTTATACTAATTTTTCATGAACAAACTGTGGTTGTAAAATTCAATATGGCCGCCATTTTTAAGATGGCTAACTTAAAATCAACGCGCTGCATTGTTTTAATACAATAAACCAATAAATTGGATTTGTTTATGTATATATATATATATATATATATATATATATATATATATATATATATATATATATATATATATACTAGTCAACTGGCTCCTTCAAAAGATTTTTACACCAGCATGATTCAAACCCACAAACAACTGTGCAGTAGAATGTGTTTTTCACAATAATTAAACTGAACAAACATCACAAAGATTCAACAATTCCACATTCATAAATATTGGAGGTCAATTTATCAACTACTAACAAGAGTTAATGGTAGTTTGTCTGAATGTTTTCTTCTGATATTTCTTATTGACTACTGGAAATTTTAGTTTCTTATTTGTTCTAGTACTCACATAAACCTTACTGTTTAGTTGTGAAACAAAACAAAAAGAATACATATTTATATTTTCATTACTAGTATTCCTTATTCTATCCATCTCACTCGGCATAAGGAACAAGTCTTGAGTCTGCCTATTTATGGTTTGCACAAAGACTTGATGTATCTAGCCCTGTACTCGAGAATGTAGAATTTGGATTCGCAACCCTCCACTTACCACTGACTCCTTGCCTAGTACTTGCTTGCTCAACACATTTGATATAAAACTAGTCAGTTAAGTCTTATTCTCTCCCGTATTCATAAAATTGTTCAAATTCTCAGGCAACATGGAATTTCATCTCTCTTCTGAATTCTTTTAATCTGTTTATACAACGGTGGAAACTGCTAACAAATTGTTGATGCAGGGATAATGGAAGCCTTGGCTTATCAAGGCCCTCATAAAGTTTTATGGCTGTCATCACAATATAGTATGGTGACTCTGTATCCGAAAATACCAGGGATATTTGCGTCTCAAAGTTCCATGTTCCTTTCATTCTAAAAAGTGTGGGGTGCTCAATTACCCTTCCAGGTCACTTGTTCTCACTTTCCTGGTGAATGTTTCTGTGTTAAACTTCATTTGAAAGTTTAAAGATTTTTACTTTGCTTCATTATTGTGATTTTGACATCGATTGGTATGTTTGTTTTAAATTTTTTTTTTTGTCTGGTTCAAGTCTTTATAAAAGAAACAATCTGCTCTAACACTATTTTCTAAAACAATACTTTGTGGTTGTTGCGAGACAATCTTCAAAGTGCATATTGTGGTTTTCCAATGCTGTTAACCAATGCTATACCATATATAATCGTACAGGTCGTTATATTTTTCGGTAGCATTATGGAGTTTCAAAAATCAAACAATATTAGCAGGGTTCACGCTGTCTTTCGCTTTTTCGCAAAATGAGAAAAATAAATAAATTTGGCAGTAAAAACTAAACATTGGCGAAAGTGTTGGCGAAAGTGTTGGCGAAAAAAATGTTTACATTAACAGGTTCACTGCGTATCGCCAACATGAGCAGAGAGTCGTTAAAGCAACAGGTTTCCGTCTCCATCTATGTGTATATCAAACGATCAATCTAGTGAGTTCCGAATGAGTGTTTATTTGGGTCATCGAAGCCATGCTCATGATGTTGAATTAACAAAAGTCCACGTGTGAAGGTGTTAATTACAGGTGGATTAATCCTTTAACGAGATTAATTAACGTTGTCAGCGAGTGATTATCAAGCGACGACCGGCGTCTGTGTAGTGTCCCAAGAGCATTTACGGATACACACAGGTAATCAAGATCGATTATCGGCGATAGATCTTTGAACACTAGTAAAAACAGATGAGCACGTTTCGATAATAATGAAGCTTGTGTCTCATCTTTGATCAACCGATCGATTGACTTATAAATCGACATGCAAAGTCAAAGAAATCAGATTATTGGCAATATTGCCACTGTGCCATTATGGTTAAATGTAAACCAACTGACAACTTTGAGAATTTGGCTAAAGCTCAAAAGTTGTCATCGAATAAAAAAAAAATAAAAAAGAAAACTGT
Organism: Anadara kagoshimensis; assembly: GCA_021292105.1. NCBI lineage: Eukaryota > Metazoa > Mollusca > Bivalvia > Arcoida > Arcidae > Anadara > Anadara kagoshimensis. Next base: position 23,415,284 of record CM037871.1, on the reverse strand, counting down.
TGTTGTTTTTATGTCATCAGACATGCATTGTATTAGACAATTTCATTTCTTTTAAATTTTTGCTAGAAATTACAATTAGATCGAAATATCTTTGGCCCATAAAAATTATATTTGGCGAAAAAAAATTAGTTCTGGCGAAAGTTTTGGAGAAAAAAAGATTGAAGTCAGTGTGACCCCTGATTAGCTAAATAATATCGATGTGCCAGTGAAAGCAGGAAGAGGTAACGGTGTTGGAGATATACTGGACAAAAAGAAGTAACTGTATTCTAAGTAACATCATCAGGTAGTTTACGACCAATCATCTGATGTACCCACAGGTTGATAATGTCGTCCAGTAATGTTCAGAAAAAGGTATAAAGATTTGTATTATAATAGAGAGTGTGACATTGGTTAACAGCATTCGGAAAGCACCAATGCACAAACCTTTGACAACTTTGTAGATTTTCAGATAGCACATAGTGTCATTTCAGGAATGATGATAGAGTAGATGTTTTGTGATGTTTTGTTTCATTGATATTTTGAGCATTCTATAAAGTCTGACAAGAAAAATAAATCAAAAACAAACACAACAATCCATCCAAAAACCACAATCATAGAGCATTAAAACCAGTAAGAACTGGTAAGAATAATTCTATTTAAAGAATAACACATGTACTGCAGAATACAGATGGAAAGTTGAAAATTGGAATAATTAAATATACATAAGGACCAGAATAAAGAATAAATCTAAGTTGTTTTAGTTTTATATCAAATGAGATAAACAAAAAGGCTGTATGGCAAGCAGTTGATGGTTAGAGTAGGGTTTTCTTGATGCAAATACTACATTCTCGAGTATAGAGCGAGGTAAATCCAGTCTTTGAGCAAACCATAAAGAGGCAGACACAAGAATTGTTCTTTGTGCCAAAGAAGCTAAAGAAAGAGATAATGGTCAGATGCTTATCCTTTGTATCATTGCAGATGTTTTTGTTATGGTCTTGGCTTTTGTTTTAAAATTAATGTTTTCGAAATAAAAGATTGTTATTCAATCCTATATTTATAGCTGTTGAATTGTTGAACCAGGGAAATATGTTATATTCTGATCATACTGATATAATAAGTATAAGGAATACATACGTGTGGAATATATCGCTGCAAGGTGCTTGTGGATGTTAATCACGTTGCTGTTATACCGCTTTGAATGTTTGAATGAGTGGGATGACTATTAGTGTAAATATTTAATTGATCAAATACCAAATTTTAATTCAAAAGGTTAAGTGGTTGATTTGTTATTGAATTTTAATTTTAAAATTATCTTTTTTGGTGGCCATCTTAGATTAGGCAGCTATATTTTCATTAAACAGGAAAAGTCAAGGTGGAAACATACTTAGCCTAACTAAGTACATATATATTAAATACAATACATTGGTTTTTTGTCATAAAATAATGACATCCTTTGTTGTATATGATTTTAAATGCAGCACAATGATTATAAGTCGGCCATCTTGAAAATGGCGGCCATATTGGATTTTACAACCAATAATTATTCATGGAAAATTAGTATAAATATTTAATTGATCAAATACCAAATTTCAACTAAAAAGGTTAAGTGTTTGATTTGATATTAAATTTTTATACTTAAATTATCTTTTTTGGTGGCCATCTTGGATTGGCAGCCATATTTTCATTAAACGGAAAAAGTCAAGGTGGAAACATACCTAGCCAGACTAAGTACATATAGGGCAATAAGATCCACCATGTTTCCTGCTTTTAACAAAAAAGTTTAGGGGGTGTCACATTTTTTGGGATCTGCCCCCTGACTATTCACCAACACCACCACCAGATATCATAAATCCCCATGCCATATCATTAACTGGTAACATCATCATCATCATCATAATCATATTGCATCATCATCATCATGTCACATCATCATCATCATGTCACATAGTCATCATCATCATCATCATGGCACATAATAATCATCATCATCATGTCACATAATCATCATCATCATCATCATGCCATATCATCATCATCATGTCACATCATCATGTCACATCATCATGAACATTGTGACATCATCATCATCATCACCATCATCATGAATCATTATCATCATCAGATGTCATCACCACCATCATTATCATCTTCATCAGATCATCATCATCACCATAACTTCTCATGTCACATAATCAACATGGTGATGTTATCCTCCTCATCATCATCACTCCTCATATTACATCATCATCAACACAACTCTTCATACCACATCATCATCATCATCAACATTGTGACATCATCATCATCATGAATTATCATCATCATCATCATCATCATCATCATCATGTTGCATCATCATGATGTCACATAATCATCATCATGTCACATAGTCATCATCATCATCGTGTTACATCATCATGTCGCATCATCATCATCATCATCATCATCATCAACATCGTGTCACGTCATCATGAACATTGTGACATCATCATGAATCATCATCATCAGCAGCAGTAGAACCTGTGTCACATTATGTACGTGGTTACTCGATCATCATCATCATCATCATCATCATCATCATCATCATCATCATCATCATCGTCATCATTATCATCTTCATCAGATCATCATCATCACCATCATCATCATCATAACTTTTCATGTCACATCAAATCATCATCATTATCAACATTGTAACATCATCACAATCATCATCATGATATATTATCATCATCATCATCATCATAATCACCATCAGCAGCAGATATCATCACCTCCGTCATTAACATCTTCATCATCACCATCATCATCATCAGCAGCAGCAGCAGCAGTAGAACCTGTGTCACATTATTTATGTGGTTACTCGATCATCATCATCATCATGGGCAGGAACAAAACTATGTCACCATAATCATCATCATAATCAGCATCATCATCATAGCTTATGTCACATCATCATCATCACCATCATCATCATCATTGGCAGTAGCAGAACTTAATGTCATCACCTCCATCATTATCATCATCTTCATCACAATCATCATTATCATCATCATTATCATCATCGACATCAACGGAACTGGTGTCACAACCACCATCATCATCAACATCATCATCATAGCTCCTAATGTCACATCATCATCATGGTGACATCATCATCATCATTGTCGTTGTCGTAATCATCATCAGCAGAACTGAAAGTCACCACTTTTATCATTATCTTCATCAGATCATCATGCCACATCATCATCAACAGTGTCATCATCACATAAAAAACCTTCACCATGACCAGCTACTTCCCTTTATTTGCATTTGACACATAAACTTGTTTTCCTTTGCAATGTTTAAGTCATTAATTTAATTCACTATATTCATAATTAATTTGAAAATAAAAAATTAAATCTTTGTTTCAGTGATAATTTAAATGTATTTAAAATTATTGTGGAATTAATAAAAATTGACCAAGTGATCTTCAAAAGAAACCATTCTGACACATCCTATTCCCCCTAAGCTAACAATTTTCATCTCCCAATAACAGAAGTTGTCTAGGTAACTGTCTCTTTCAGAAGTTTGTTGACAAGAATGGTGTACAATATTCCTTAATATAATTAATTGATAATTAATTTATTATTATTTGGATAACTGAAATGTCCAACATTATCCTCTGCTACAACAAAATTACTTTGAATTTAAGTATTATTAGGTGGTCAGATAATTTTATTTGTCCATGTAATTTTCTCCCCCTGTGAGCCCCATTGAAAAGGTGAAAAAAATCAATACGTCTGAAGAAGCAGACACCGTTCTATTTATAGTTGACATAGTGTGTAAATGTACCTGGGGTGGGTAACTCAAAGCTCTCTTAACAGTTACGAATACTTAACGCCTACTTACGAAACTCATAGAATAAAATCGGGTAACTCGAAACAGTCGTAAGTAAGGTAGTCATTGTAACATGTCCTTAACTTTACGACAGCGGAATACCTCCCTTAGACCATACTTAGCGTAACATTGCACATTCAAACAAGAGATTTACACATTATTTGCATATGTTCTAGTTATTATTTCATTTTGACAACTTCAATCAAAGTTTTTTGATCATGTTGATAAATTCTTTAAAAAAACAAAAACAAAGAAAATATTAAAATTAAAGTGACTGTGTTTTTAAAACAACAATAGTTTGTTTCAAAATTATGATCATTAATAATAGTGTGATAATAATTATTAAATTAAATTTAATCGGAATAGTTCTCAACTTATGCTTAAAACCGTAACCATTAGTTTTACCTTGAATTATTTAATTTTATATAAGAGAGTGTGTGTGTGTGTGTGTGTGTGTGTGTGTGTGTGTGTGTGTCTTGGGTCTTAATCTTTATGGAAAATAAGATTAATATTTATAAATGGCATAAAAATCTACATGTGTAGCATTTCATACTGCATCAAAATTGTTTGTTAGTAATTCCTTCTCTATGGATAGTGAAAAATAATTTAACCATTTCATGTTGAATACTGCTATTTTAGCATCTTAAGTCAAAATTATTCTATATCTATGTTCATTTTCTTTCCATAATATTTAACAAAGTAGCTTGTGTATGACACTGAATCATTTTCGGATTTTTATGTTTCAATAGCGTTCATGTAACTACAGATCTGCGCGAAGCATGCTCTCTTGAAAACTACGGAAACTATAATTTGACAAATTTTCTTCAAGGATTTTCCATTTTGAAACTTGCTATTATACGTATTTTGTTATTTAGAATGATTATTTAATCAAAATAGGATAAAGAAAACAAGGGAATGCCACAATGGAATTAAATGTCATATTGGAATTTAGCGAACGTATCTACATGTAATCTATATACATGTACCATACTTTTCCTATTCGAAAATGAACCAACCTAACTTCCATGTCCATTTCAATATTTCTTTAGAATCCCGATATTGAGAGAGAGGTTTGCATTGGAAGTATCGGTGAAACTAAATACTAAAATGTGAAAACATAGACAAGTGCAGGATTTTTTCGTAAAGTATGTGACCTGATGGGGACTATAATTTAATTTCATCCTGAAAATTCCCCTATTTAAATATACTTTGTGTTTTCAAACTACTACATTACATAGTTAATTCATGTTCATATATTGAACTTTATGGGGTTAACGTTTTCAAAGTTCAACAGGCCAACTTCGTAATCCAGTGTTATTAAATTACCCTGTTCGAAGCAGTTGCTATTTAGATAGTGACTTAAATTTGCCGTATTTCTTTTGATTGTCATTTAATTATTTTATAAGTTCTACTGTCTAAAGTAATTAGGAGGTAACCGAACATTAGAAGAAATTACGAAGACGTAAAAGAAAAACGCTGTATATTGCAGAATATAATAACGAAACGAATTCTTAACTCTACACGTAAACTGTGATCATAAGTACGCGTTAAGTACGTTTTGAGTTACCCGTGTAAATCTGTCGTTGTATATACTTACGATTGTCGTATCATCTACTTACGAATCAGATTTAAGATTGCTTCGAGTTACCCACCCCTGGACTTTAGTGTTGTTATTTATTACTAAACATGCTTTCACAGTGTCAGAATTTTATTAACACCAGCTTCTAATTCACAGATTAATTATCAAGTGACCACTGGGATTTTTATGAATTAAATTCAAGGTAAGAATACCACAATCTTGGACTTTGCATTTTTTCTGTGCAAGTTTATCATGATACACGTGGATTGAAACTATTTTTTTTTACACTTATTCAATAATTTTTTGTGTTCCCAGGATGACATTTAAAAGTGACTGCATGTTGTAGACACGGGCGGTCGCTATATAAAATTTGCTTTCAGATTGAACTGTAATCTAGACTAGAATAGTTATAACTTTTAGTTTTATTAATAAGTGATGAAGTTTCATTTTTTATTCACGTTAACATGGTGTTATTAACGATTAATGCTGATATACGTTAATTTTTGCTTCTCGTAAAGTGGTGAAAATTCTGTCCTGAAATTTCACACAATAACCCCGATTTTCCCGGATAAATTTTAAACTGAAATCCCGATAATGGTGCTCAACTCGGCCGTAATTCAGTTAGATCGCCGATGTAAAATATTTGTTTACATACGGGCTTCGTAAAGTGGTGAAAATTTTGTCCTGAATTTTCACACAATATCCCCGATTGTCCCCAATAAATTTTAAACTGAAATCCTGATAATGGTGCTCAACTCGGACGTAATTCATTCAGATCGCCGATGTAAAATATTTGTTAACATACAGGCTTCCTAAAGTGGTGAAAATTCTGTTCTAAATTTTTACTCTATATCCCTGATTATCCCCAATAAATTTTAAACTGAAATCCCAATAATGGTGCTCAACTCGGCCGTAATTCATTTAGATCGCCGATGTAAAATATTTATTTACATACGGGCTAGTTTAACCATCCTAAGATCTTCTAGATCTAACCAATGTTTTATAAACAGACGACGTGAAATTAATTTTATTTAACCACTAAAATTCTTTTTATTTATTACATCTATATGCTTCAGTAGCCAAAATATCGTTTTAATTTTGCGTGTAGTACAAAGTGAAAGTTTTGCTCACTGACCAATCAAATCCATTGCCTAATAATATATGCATGTTACAATGGGAATTCCCGGAACTTTGCGTTCTGTGATGTCTTTTATAATAATTGATTGTAAGACTTATAATTATAGTTTTTTATTGAAAACAAAATGGTAGATGTATTTAATTGATTCTCTATGGAATTTACGTTAATATTTTTTTTTTTTTTATTTCAACGGGTATAACGGACTTAGTGTCGAGGTCTTTCTGTGAAGTACAGTGCCATGTGCAAACTTACACATTTTTGCAGATAGGTGTGCTAAATTTCATATTCCGGTCAAATCTTCCTGATCGCAATACAGCTGATGCTGTTAGCGTCTGCTTTAAAAAGTTACAAGTTTTCAAGATCATTCACTATTTCAGTATTCTTTCTAATCTGTGACTTTATCCTTTAAAACTATGACCTTCATCTATATATCAAAATGATAGTTGTAACAATACCTACAACATTCCAATGTACATGCCTATATAAAAGTTTATAGATTTCAAGACAATTAACTATTTTGTTATTGTATGGTTTTGCATTTGTTACCTTGACCTTGAAACATCAGACCTTCATCTATTTATCAAAATGATCATCATACATTTATACAATATTCTAATATATATGCCCATATAAAAAGTTTATAGTTTTCCAGATAATTAACAATTTCCGTATTCATTTGCATCGGGACCTTGCCCTTTCAACACACGACCTTCATCTGTATATCAAAATGTCCCTTAGGCCAATATCTACAATAATCTAATATATGCCTATACAAAAAAATGATAGTTTTCCAGATATATTGACAAATATAGTAATTTTAGCAATTTCCCCATAAAGAACCTTGTCATTTCCCCATTTGAGCCCTACAGCTAGGATTTGTGCAAATCTTAAGTATATACTGCACATGAAATATCTGGTTACAGTGGTACAGAGATGCCAACCCATTCACCGAGTCTCAGTATATCTGAGCTGTTTTGCAGTATTTTCAGACATTTGTCAGTAGTCAATAATTTTTCCCTACAAAACATTAACAAAACACAACAAGAGGCCTCGACATATAGAATAAATCTCTTTTGCCTCACTATCAAGACTCTTGCAGTGCCTCTTAGCAACATTCAGAAATTGCACAGGTGAATTTGTGGGAGGTTTCCCAGCAGCTACAGTCCCAGAGATGCAGTTCTGTCATGTTTTCAAACATTCATAAGCAAAATCATAAAATTTTTGAACATTATCATCCATTATCCTTAACATATGCTTTATCAGCACAATGCATTATAAAGACATAGTTCAAATAGTTCCTTGAACAATATATGGCCATCAGAGTATTTTTTCAATTGAAGCGATTTTGTTCTGTCTCTTTTATTTCTCACCAAAAGCTTTGGTCTTCTACTCTAACACTTGTCCTTTGGTGGTTTTCTGAGCGTATGTCTAATTCAATTTTATATTTGAGTTGAATATTGGATTTTTGTTCTTAGTGGCAGACTAGCTTTCCATATGTTTCTTTATAATTTTGAATGCTTTTCTGGATATTTTTGTTCTTTTCTTGATGCCCCGTTTGTTTCTTTCTCAGCACCAATCATGCTCCCCAGTAACAGAGCTCAATTACCTCTTCAATTTATAACTATCTTAATTTATACCGTTTGTTGTATTGTTGTTCAACATTTTGTTTTGTTTGAGTTGATCTTCAGTCAAGTTTTTAAAACTGTTTCGTTTAGTAGTGTGGTCTTTATCTACATTTGATTTAATGTGAGGGTCAATGGTGTATATCAGCGAAGCCCATATATTCTATCTCGGGTGTTAGTGCCCATTGTATTCCATTTATTGCAATTAAAGATGATTTGTGCTTGTATACAGCTTTGACATACTCCTGTATTCACGTGAAATGCTCTCTTTTGAGACCTTAACAAATGTACACTTAGTATTTATAAAGGTATAATGCAGATTGCCATTCTACTGACTGTTCTATACCTGGGTATGGCAATTTGGTCTGTGTAAGATTTTTTTCCTAAAACCAGCTTGTTTTGTTCAGAGCACCTAGTACCTCTTCTATTCCATCTTTTAGTCTATGAAGGATGATCTTTGACAGTATTTTCTCAGCTACATTGGGTAGTATGGTGCCTCTCCAGTTCTTACATCTCCATTATCTACCCTCTTGAGTAGTTTAATGAGATAGTCCATCTCCCATTGTGTTGGAATAATTTCTCTTATCCAGATGATGCACAGTAATTTAGATATTTATTAAGGTCCTATTGCGTTTCCTTTTTCAAGTTGATTTATACTTTTTTGTTTCTTTTTTGTTGGCACCCCTTCCTTATTTTATTATCAAAGGTATGTGGTGTTATGTCCAATATTTCTTATGGAGGTGGTCTTTTGGTATATAGTTAAAATGTTCAGTCCATCTTTCCTCTGTTGTGATCTTTTTTTTCATCCTTTCCTTACACCGGTCTGTCTGTGTTTGCTGGTTTACCTGTGTGTTTCTTTGTTTTTAGGTATAGATCTTCTAAATTTCATTAGCTACTATTTTTTGTGCGGTTACAAGATTTTCAATCTTCCATATATTTTCGTTCATCACTTGTTTGTGTTCCTTTTATATTTCTTCCTTTGCCTCCTTATACTCCCTTCATACTAATATTTTGCTAATCTGGTTCTGTTATTTGTTATTTTCTCTTGTATTTCCTTGAGATATTTTGTCCCTAGTTTCCTCTGACAACCATATTCTCTGTGCCGATATACCGGTATGCCCTTTTTATGACATCCCAGCTCTCATTATTATCACCCATAGCTGTTAAAGCATAAAACCTGTTCTTCAGACTAATTTTAATTTTTCTTTCTTTCCAGTTGTTTCAATTTTCTAACATTAAACTCATGTTCTGTTTTTCCAAGATTTGTTTGGCTGCTTTTATTTTTATCTTTGTCATGATAAATTGGTGGTTCGAGATGACATCTGCTCCATGCATTGCCCTGACAATAAATAGACTCCGCCTACATTTGTTCTATAGCTATATGGTCAATGTTTTTTCTGGTGATACCGATATTACTTTATGGCAATCTTTGTGTCGAAATAATGTACCTCATTGTAGTGATAAAGCATAAAGATAATAAATAATATCTTTAGATAATTTCTATGATTTTGCTCATAACTGTTTGAAAAATGATGGAACTGCATCTCTGGGACTGTAGCTGCTCCTAAATCTAGCACAAATTCACCCTGGGTTAGTAGGATATACAGTTGGCAGTAAAGTAAAAGATTTATTCTTGATGTTTCCTATTCACTACAACTAGTCAACGGCAGAAATCGCATTTTAGATTTCCACAGATCTAGCTGCATATAACAATCCTGTGGCATATGTCTACCATTAAAACACCTACTAAATCACCATTGGTAATACTTTGAACTAAAAGTCATTCTCAAACTAAGATTATTAATTAAGCTTTTTGTTAGCTATAGGATAATGGGTGATGATGTTGGACATTTTTGTAAATTTGTATTATTATGAATGTATGAAAAATTGATGATGATGATGATGATGATGATGATGATGATGATGATGATACCATGATGATGATGATGATGATGATATTATTTATACAAAGAAACATACTGGGTCACTTTAATCGTGAAAACTATTAATCTTAAAATTCGATCAATTTTAAATAAAAGGGTATCTTAAAATTAATATATTTTTCATAACAGAGTGGCAACTTTTCTTTAAAATGAGAATTATGATCATCTATAACAACAATTTATAAAGTAAATGAAAAGCATACAGTGTCTCAATGTGTTTTATTGGGTTGTACAGAAATAATTTCATATAGTATAATTTGAAATGATTCTATAGCGTTTTTCTACAAAAATTGAGTTTATGACGTCATGGAAATGTCACAGTAATAGCTCCACCAATCAAGTTTGTACTTTATAAAAGCTGAAGCTGTTCCCTTTACAATGATACCAAATATGATCTATATCTACATAATATCATCGACAACAAAGATAAAAACGTTCCCCTACCCCGTTTCGATCATTTTTTAAAACATAGCACTGTCGTGCTGTTGTACAGCGTAGTTGGGAAAATTGTGTTGTGGCGAGACAGAATATAACCGAAAATTCGGGGGGGGGGTCGATCTATGCATAGTCCGACGGATGTTTTTTTTTTTTTTTTTTTTTTTTGGAAAAAGAAACAATGTACCAAACCATGTATTGCTGAATTAAATGGTAGAAAATAATAATTTCATAAATATATGAAAAAGACAATCGGTAATTAAAATTTAAAAAAGTTGTACCCGATCGTTTTGTCATTTCGGATAGAGAGAAAGTAGAGTTTTGCAGATCCTACCGTCGCTATGAGGGGGTACATTCTAGCGGTTGTATGTAACTGGATCATTTGCTGTTAATCTGGGTTTTAATTAACTGCTGATTATCACTCACAATATTCCCGTTTCATGTTAATGGTGAAGTACAGTTGTTTTACCAGTTCCGAATTTTTACTACCGAATAATCTAAAATTTCAATCCCGTTCAATTAAAGGAATCGCAAAATATCTTTCTAAATTTGCTTCTACTTGAATGTATGGGCATTAATTGTTTAAATAATATAAACTTCAACCGCTTCCTAAATGTATGTGCAGGACAGGTCGACAGATTGTTGGTGACCTAGTTTAACGAAGTAAACAAATCGTGATCACGGAAATGCTTTTTTCAAGAAAACATACTACCACGTGTTTTTGAGGACAGGTGTCGATAGTTTGGAATCAGCAAACATTTGTATTATTACACCACATAAATTTTATTTCCTCTGCTTGTGGATGACGTCTGCAGCAGCGCTTATATGAAACCCTGTTCGGAACTGGTAAAACGACTGTAATTTAAAATTTGCACACAACAATGTACGAATTATCTCCCTTTCACGAAAGTAAAATCTAATCGATAAACATTTTAAAATATGACACAATTGCCTCAACATCAAAATACGTTATCATAACCTTCAAAATAAATTTAAATTTCCGTAGATTTCACGAAGAATTAAATAAACAACCTGCCGTTGCTGTTCATTTCATAAAAAGTTATGATTTTACATCGTAGGACGCAAACTTCTCGAACTACTTTTTATTGTAAACATGAGATCAGTTCGCCAAATTGCAGAAATTATTAGATGCATCCCGTCGCAATATTTTACTAGATTCCGAAATCTATTCCGAAAATTTATTCCAAATGTGCATATGTAACCAAATGCATTACCCGTCTCAGAATACATATCTCACAATAAAACAGATATACTTCTTTCACGCTCATTTACCAGGTGCACTATTTCCAGGTGTACTCATATCTTATAATTTCATAGCAAAGAAGCTCGATATCTTGAAAGAAAGCGATAGCAATGTACACGTTCACTTTGTTCACGCTGTACAAAAATGGCTATCTTTAATATATTTTTTCTAATAGACTGGTGTCTTAAATCAAAGATGAGAATATATGATCATTTATAACTAAAATTCATTAAGTAAATGGAAAACATACTTTGTCTTAATGTGTTTTATTATGCTGTACAGAAATAATTTTATAAAGGATAAATTGACACGATTTTATAGCGTTTTTCCTCAAAACTTGTGTTTATGACGTCATGGGGACGACATAGAAGCAGCTACACCAACCAACTTTGTATTTTATAAAAGCTGAACATGTTCCCTTTACAATGATACCAAATATGATCTGTATCTGCATAATAATATTGAAAACAAAGATAAAAATGTTCCCCTACCCCTAATAGAGAAATTTACTAAAAACTTTCAGGTACTCTTAAATATTGAAGTTTTTCATGAAGAGCATCCCAATTTATTTCTGGGAAACATCCCGATTCCATTACTAGACACCCTAAGGTACCAGAAAAAAGTGGTGTCGGAGGATCCTGGGGGGGGGGGTGCACGGTGGGTCCACCTAGCCCACGGACTAATACACACTTGCTTAAACTTATGGTCCAGTTGTTTCAGAGAAAGATGATTTTCAAAGGATCAGCTTAAAATTTTAGCTCCCTTGCATAATTCTCAAAACTCAGGTCAACAAAATATTTCTCTGCAAAATCCACAACACATATAACAAGAGGCCCAATAGGGCCTGTACCGCTCACCTGGGCCGTTAACAGCACAAAAACACAATAAATACTACATTTAAGGAGCAATAACTCTGATGTGGATATTTAGATATTTATGAAACTTGCTACTGGCATCTGTGACCTTGACCTTCGAACCAACAACCATAATCTATATATCAAAATGATGATTGCATCAATACCAACAATATTCTAATATACATGCCTATACAAAAAGTTCATAGTTTTCGAGATAATGAATCTTTTTGGTATTGTTTTGCAACCGTGACCTTGACATTTGGACCCATGACCTTTTTCTATACATCAAAAAGATCGTTGTATTAATACCTACAATATTCTAATATAAATGTCTCTATAAAAAGTTTATAGTTTTCGAGATAATTAACGATTTTGGTATTGTTTTGCTAATGTGACCTTGACCTTTAGACCCATGACCTTTTTCTATACATCAAAATGATCGTTGTATCAATACCTACAACATTCTAATATACATGCCTATACAAAAAGTTAATAGTTTTCAAGATAATGAACCATTTCAGTATTCTTTCGCATCTGTGACCTTGACATTAAACCAATGACCTAAATCTATATATCAAAATGATTGTTACATCAAAACCAAGAACATTCTAATATTCATGCCTATACAAAAAGTTTATAGGTTTCAAGATAAGTAACGATTTCGGTATTGTTTTGCTACTGTGACCTTGACCTTTGGACCCATGACCTTTTTCTATACATCAAAATGATCGTTGTATCAATACCTACAACATTCAAATATACATGCCTATGCAAAAAGCTTATAGTTTAAAAGATATTGAACCATTTCAGTATTATTTCGTATCTGTGACCTTGACCTTTAAACCAATGACCTAAATCTATATATCAAAATGATCGTTACATCAAAACCAACAACATTCCAATATACATGTCTATACAAAAAGTTTATAGTTTTCAAGATAATTAACAATTTTGGTATTGTTTTGCTACTGTGACCTTGACCTTTGGACCATGACCTTTTTCTATACATCAAAATGATCGTTGTATCAATATCTACAACATTCTAATATACATGCCTATACAAAAAGTTAATAGTTTTCAAGATAATGAACCATTTCAGTATTCTTATGCATCTGTGACCTTGACCTTTGAACTAATGACCTTAATCTATATATCAAAATGATCGTTACATCAAAACCAACAACATTCCAATATACATGTCTATACAAAAAGTTTATAGTTTTCGAGATAATTAACAATTTTGGTATTGTTTTGCTACTGTGACCTTGACATTTGGACCCATGACCTTTTTCTATACATCAAAATGATCGTTGTATCAATACCTACAACATTCTAATATACATGCTTATACAAAAAGTTAATAGTTTTCAAGATAATGAACCATTTCAGATTTCTTTCGCTCTGTGACCTTGACTTTTAAACCAATGACCTCAAGTTATATATCAAAATGATCGTTACATCAAAACCAACAACATTCCAATATACATGCCTATACAAAAAGTTTATAGTTTTCAAGATAATTAACGATCTTGGTATTGTTTTGCTACTGTGACCTTGACCTTTGGACCCATGACCTTTTTCTATACATCAAAATGATCGTTGTATCAATACCTACAACATTCTAATATACATGTCTATACAAAAAGTTCATAGTTTTCAAGATAATGAACCATTTCAGTATTCTTTCGTATCTGTGACCTTGACCTTTGAACCCATGACCTTAATCTATATATCAAAATAATCGTTACATCAATACCAACAATATTCTAATATACATGTGTATATAAAAAGTTTATAGTTTTCGAGATAATAAATAATGTTAAAAAGGTAAAAAATTAGGTCATGACCTTCATTATTGACCTTGACACCATTTTGAAGGTAATTTCAAGAATATGTCAAAACTGAAAACCCCATGTCATTATCTGGTCATATAGTCAAGTTATAACAATTTAAAAATATTTTACGATTTTTGCAAAATTAAACGCAAAAACGTGTAACCTATTTTTAAACCAAATTTCATGAAATGAACAAACTTAAAGGTTAAGACTATGTAGAATCCAAATATCACATCAGTTTTTGCCTCCAATTAGTGGTTCAAGAGAAGAAGATTTTTTTAGGTTTTGTCTATTTTTAGTAACAGTGGCCATCTTGGATATTCGATCGCCATGATTTGAACTAACTATAGTTAGACTCTGTCAAGGACCTTCCATGGCAAATTTGGTTTCATTTGGCCCAGTAGTTTCGGAGGAGAAGATTAAAGTTTACTGAAGCACGCACGCACGCCTCGCCATGCCATAAGCTCACATGGCCTTTGGCCAGGTGAGCTAATAAATGGCCCTGTTTCTACTTTATAAATTTCAAATTTTGAAAAAAAATGTGTAATAAAAAAAAATTATTTATAAAAACAGGAGCCATCTTAAATTTAGGATTAGGCTGAAAATCACAAACTTGGCTATAATTAGCTGCTAATTTGCATATTGCGCTAATAACATGCTAACAACAAAATTTATAGAAAAACCTGTTACATACATTCAATTGTTTCAGTTCTACATTCCATATACCAAATTTGAATTAAATTGATCAACAAATGAATATGAAATAGCAAATTTTCTTTTTTTTTATCTATAATAACAGCAGCCATCTTGGATTTCGAATAATGCCAAAAATCACAAACTTTAATGTACTTCACCTAGGGACCTTCCACACCAAATTTAAAAAAAGATTGAAGTTTACGCATACATGCACAAGCACAAATTCCCAATGCCATAAGCTAACTGGCTATAGCCAGTTGAGCTTAAAAAAACAATAAAAAAGGATCTCATAAATATGTTACCATTCTGATCACATTCAAATTTTGCAACACCTTTATGAATACCAGTCATGACACTGGCATTGTCACAACTAAATGATCGAGATACAGTTTTCCCAGAGAATGTTTTTATTCTGAAATTCCTGATATAAAAGTTTAAAGATATTTTCCCCTGTTGAACTTCCTGCACAAGAAGGCACACTTAGAACTGATGACACAATTTCCGAAACACATGTATTAAAATATGTAACATGTATTGGATAAAGCCGACTTTCAGAGTCATTACTGTCATCGGTAGCCAAGTCAAATGTCTCTGCAATGTCATTTGATGTGAACTTAGCAAGTGTCTATAATTGTTGTTGTTTTAGTTCTTTTACATGCAAACTTCTTGGCAACTTCCAGGTCCAAAACATGTGTTTTAATAATGGCACTTATAGTCATGGGAAGATTATGTTCGATAATAAAATTTCTAAATGAAACTTTGTGTTTATGACCTGCAACTCCAAAGTAGTGTTAACTTGATTGAAAAATTCAGAGGAGAAGATTTTGAAACATTGTTACTATTTTTCCCCTTGGGACTCTAGTGCAAATTTGAAAGGCCTTTTCCTAAGCATCATTACTGTCAAATATCATCCAATTTAGGCAGTAATGTTGAAAAAGAAGATTAAACTGTAAAGATTACACACAACACACAACTCACAATGGATGGGGATAGATCCCAACAGCTCATCTAAGCAGATGAGATAACAAGAGGCCCATGGACCTTAACGCTCACCTGAGGGTGTGTACATATCTCAAGCATAAGTTCAATGGTCAATTACATTAATTAAAAAGAATGTCTAAATTTTCAGCAGTTAGGGCCAATATGCAAATTTTTTGATAATTGATTATAACTTGTTCCAAGAATGCTACATCTAAAATATCTACAGTCTAGCTGAAGTATATAATTTATAAACAGCTAAAATAGTTTTAAAAAAAAAGTGCAAACATTAAAAATATTCTATTTTGATATTTTCAATCTGTGACCTTGACCTTTGAAACTATAACCTTTATTAATATATCAAAAATTATCTTTATGCCAATACCTACAATATTCAAATATACATGCATATACAAAAAATTTATAGTTTTTAAGATAATAAACCATTTTAGTATTTGTTTGCATATGTGATTTGACCTTTGAACCCATGACTTTCATTCATATATCAAAATGACCATTAGGCCAATATCTATAACATTCTGAAATACCTTTGAACCCATGACTTTAATCTATATATCAAATCAATTGTTACATCAATACCCACAATATTCTAATATACATGCCTGTACAAAAAATTTAGTTTTCTAGATAATTAACCATTTCGATATTCTTTCTCATCTTAGATCTTGACCTTTTCCCATGAACTTTTATATCAAAATGACTGTTGTGCCATTACCTACAAAATTCTAATATACATGCCTATAAAAAAAGTTAATAGTTTTGCAGATAATTAACTATTCATTATATTTGTGCATCTGTGACCTTGACCTTTGAACTCATGACCTTGATCTATGTATCAAAATGATCGTCATGTCAATACCTACAATTAACTGAAAATCCCATGCCATAAACACCTCAAATGTTTAAAAAAAATAGCATTTTTTATCAAAGGTAAAAAACTGGGACATGACCTTTACCTTTGACCTTGACATCTATTGGAAGAAAATAGCAAGACAAAATCAACAGTGAAAACTCCATATAATTATCGTCTGCTGTTATTGAGTTATAATAATAAATGTCTCATTTTAAAAATTATATAATTTTACGCAAAAAACATGTAACCTATTTTTCACCCAACTTTCATAAAAAACTCATATTTAATGTTCCCGGGTATCCTGAATCCCCAATTCCCCTGTATATTTGCCTGTACCTTTTTGTTTCAGAGGAAAAGATTTGTTTGTCTTTTGGCTATTTTAAGTCACGGTGGTCATCTTGTTTGGCATTGCTAAACCCTGAACATAATTTTGAAAGCCTGTTACAGACCTCCGGTCCAGGTGAGCTAATAACTTATTTATCTTATTTAACTGCATTCTGTTTGATCATACCTGAGTTTTGTGGTTTCATCTGTGTTGTAATAGAAATAATTACAGGTTTTTCTTAACACATTCCTTCTAGAAAATATGTTGATATTTTTAATTCTTTGTCTGTTAATATTGTAAAAATTTCTTTTCTTCTGAAAGATCAGAGTTATTGGTCCTGCCTGTGAAATTTAAATGATAATCAAAGTCAGTAATCATGTAGTTTGAAATATTAATTCTTGTATCAGTTGTTTTGGAGAAAGTCTCTGTATCAAAACTTACTTTTAAGAAATATTTTGCTGGTTTGCAAATTTAAAAGTT
The DNA here is from genome assembly GCA_021292105.1 of Anadara kagoshimensis. Taxonomy (NCBI): domain Eukaryota; kingdom Metazoa; phylum Mollusca; class Bivalvia; order Arcoida; family Arcidae; genus Anadara; species Anadara kagoshimensis. The sequence continues at coordinate 23,397,400 of CM037871.1, read as the reverse complement.
CAATATCCCAGCAAAGTTACAATATACCATTAAATTTTCAAATTTTTCTTTAGCTGAATTAAAATAGGGCAAGGGGGATAAGTTATATTTTTAAACGCATTTCATAATAATATAAAATTACATATTAAATGGTGAGACTGGCCCTTTGCAATATTTATTAACATGTAGAATAGCACTTTTTGTGATTAAATTAAAGTTAATAATTTACTGTATTGTATCCACAACTGCAATGAATAATTAGTACCGTTCCCGCTTTCAAATTGCCATCACTTTAGGATTCGGGTAAGTATGAGAGAACTGCAAGTTTTAATTAGAAAATAGTTGTGAAGACAACATATACTGTTGAATACTTGACTTCAGGGTAAAACAGAATATAAATATAGACAGTTGCATCACTAAATAGTTTAAAACTTTCAATTGAAAGGGAAAATTGCACATAAATTTTGTGAATCTGTGTGAAATGTGTCATTTTTTTAACAGTTTTCTATGTTAAACATTTATAATTCTATAATATTTACACAGCCTTACAATTTGTTCTTCTATATCAACACACATTTTACCAAAATTATTATATAAAATGTCCTAAATCATGATTTTCAACATTGATGGTCATTGTGTGTGTATGTGTTTGGTTTAGGGGTAAAGTATGGTTTAGTTAATTATTAATTTTTGAGAGTGTATGGTGTGATAACTCATACAAAGATATTACCACATGCCTGCAGCCCTCAATTTTCTACCTGAAATTATGTTTGGAGAGTTTGAATCTCAAATGATCACCAGCTTGTCCACTTTCAATAAAACCACTGGTGATCAAAAATCAGCAACATTGTGTAAAATCTGTATCATATTTTAGTCAAAAATCATTTTAGCCCTTAACCATTACTAAGTATTTCACACTACTGTCAAGAGTGTGTGTGATAATGAAGCGATTCCCTTAACCCTGTATCGTTCAGCCTTCAGAGTTAAGTCAAAAGTCAATTGTGCACTTGACTCTCTATTAGGATTCTGTTGTTAATGTTAATCATATATGTGAGCAGGCAAATAGTCATTGTCCATAATCTCTGTGTACAAAAAACTTATATTTTCTGAGATAATTAACCATTTCAGTATTCGGTTGTATCTGTGGCCTTGACCTTTGAATCCATGACCTTCATTCATATATCAAAATGATTGTTAGGCCATTACCTACAATATTCTAAAATGCATGCCATTACAAAGTGTTTATAGTTTTCAACATAATTAACCATTTCCGTATTCATTTCAAAATTTGCATCTGTGACCTTGACCGTCATTCACATATCAAAATGATTGTTAGGCCAATACCTACTACAACATTCTAATACACATGCCTATACAAAAGGATTCAGTGTTTCATTGTATCTGTGACCTTGACCTTTGAAACTATGACCTTCATTTATAATTCAAAATCATCATTAGGTCATTACCTACAATATTCTAATATACACGCCCATACAAAATGTTTATAGTTTTCAAGATAATTATTAATTTCAGTAGTCATTTGCATCTGTGACTTTGACCTTTGAACCTATGACTTTTATTCATGTATAAAATGTTCTTTAGGCCCAGTACCTACAATATTTTATTTCTTGCATAAGTGGCAGATTAATCTCACAGGATAGGTGGTACAATATTCTTTCTTTAATATTATAATTGATAATTTGTTGTTTTTCATTGGTGAAACATACAACACGTCAATTTTATAAAACTGTAGATAGCACGGTTATTTTTAGAATATATTGGTTGATTGACTGGCTATAAATAACTTTGTTGGATTCTCCCATTTCCTTGCAGAGTCACTAAAAGGCTTGTTTATTATCAGTTGACAAGCATCAAAAAGAAGCATTACGGTTAATGTGGATTTGTTTGCAGCCGAAGGAAGATAATTTTTTCTACAGCTGTGCTGATGGTCACAATAAACTTGAAAATTTCATGGCTGATATATCAAAGGCAGCAGCAACTGTAAAAGTGCTTGATGCACCTCAGATTCCTAGCCGCCACATAATGACTGTCACAGGTCACAAGGCTGAGACGTCATTGAAGACTTACTCTGGTCAAACAGATGAGAAGACTAAAAAGCTAATGTCACACAAAATAAGTGAAAAAACTACTAATAATGGAAATTCTGTTAATCTTGAGAACATTGAAAATACAGGAGTGCAGTTTGAAGTTCAACTTCTCTCTAACTCTCAGTCCTAATATATTTTAAATGATTTGTATGAAAATGATGGTATGGATGAGATAATGAACTCCATAATGGTCCCTGATGAAATGGATAACCAAAGTATAAACTTAACTGTGAACCGCAGTAACAGTACCAGTCATGTTATCAATACTCCTCAAATGATGCCATACCCCTGTATTCAAAACTGTGAATATGTACAGTTAATTACAATTTTTATTCAAAATTTTGAGATTTCAATTTTATTCCTGGTTTTTCTTGATAAAATTTATTAAGTTTTGATGTATTTTAATGTGATAAGTTACTAGTATTTCAGTTAACATCAGAAGAATAAACTGTATTTGTAGCAGAATTTGTTTGTATTTCTATGAATCTCCATCTATGGTTTGAGTCACATGAAACATGGTTGGTCATCGATTTTTCAATTATAATAATAAAACATTTATAGCCTTTTGATTTCAGTCGATGCATGGTTTTATCGACCAATTAAAAAATATCAACCTCAGACTTCGTCCTTGGTCGATAAAACCATGCATTGACCTCATCAAAAGGCTATAATTGTATAATATCGCACCCCCTGTGAGCAAGTGTAGGGTATCTCAGTACAACAGGGACTACTTTTCCAATAATAGTAAGGGACGCAATTCATGATACAAGGGATATCATTACATGTTCAAGTTATTCTTCTAACAAATGAATTCTATAATTCTTAATTCTATTTTATTGTTATAATTATTTGTTATAAAAATAATTTTGACCAATAAGTATGTAAACAAAAGGCCCATTGGGCTCGATATGCTCGCCTGATAAATAATGGCTAGCTGATACATTTCAAGAAAACATAAATACTGAAACCCCAATGTCAAAATCTTTCCTAATAGAAACGATTTGAAGCTAAAATAGTAAAAATAAAAGTACAAAAGTTAAAAGCTAGGCCATTTGGGGATTTGTCTGCATCTGTGACCTTGAGTTTTGGACTTTATTAATATATCAAATTGATTGCGAGGCCAATACTTAATCTTGTTATATACATACCTAGAAAAAAGTTTATAGTTTTCTAGATAATTGACCATTGTGGTATGGTTTTGCATCTGTGACCTTGACCTTTGAACCAATGACCTTTTTCTCTGCATCAAAATGATCGTTGTATCAATACCAACAACATTCTAATATACATGCCTATAAAAAAAGTGAATAGTTTTTCAAGATAATTAACCATTTCAGTATTCTTAAGAATCTGTGGCCTTGACTTTTGAACACATGGCTTTCATCTATATATCAAAATGATTGTTACATCAATACCCACAATATTCTATTATACATGCCTATACAAAAAGTTTATAGTTTTCAAGATAATTAACCATTTCAGTATTCTTTCTTATCTGTGACCTTGATCTATGAAACCATGACCTTTTCCTATACATCAAAATGATCGTTGTATCAATACCTACATCATTCGCATGTACATGCCTATACAAAGTTTTTTGCACCCCTAGGTCACCTTGACCTAGTTATGGTAGCCATGGCAATGCCACAAACAAATCTGAATTGCACTGACCCATAATACTTCTGACCAAGTTTCATTGAAATCATTCCGGTAATTTCAGAGGAGAAGCCAAAAATAGGTGTTAACGAAGCACACACTCCCGCACGCACATACACACGCTGCACTATGCCATAAGCTCACATGACTTTTGGTCAGGTGAGCTTATTAGAAAATGTATTTTGTTGTTATTTATTATCAAGCTACTCCTTACTGATGACCTTACAGCATTACGTCATACACATATTTATCCTCTAGCAAAATCTTTGCTTTGAGGTAGGAAATTTCAATGCCTTTAGGCTTCAATATTTGATTTTAATGCCAGAAAAATAATCAATTACTTGTTTCAGACCCAGATAAGGAAATTCCAATCTGGTGGTCAGATATTTTTATCTCAAACTCAGCAGAGCCTTGTTTGAGTAAAATTATCTGACACTTATCTGTAAATTTCTTTATATATGTCTGAAATTTGTTATAGATTCTCTTTATATATGCCTTAACAAAAAGTTTATAGTTTTTGAGACAGTTAACCATTTCATCTGTGACTTTGAACTTTGAACCCGACTTTCATTGATATATCAAAGTGATCTATCATATCAATCATTTAACATATACAAAAAGTTTATAGTTTTCAAGATATATTGACAAACACACTCATTTTAGTAATTCCCCCCTTAAGCAGCCCTCAGTTTTGTCTATTAAAATGGTGGCCAAACCGACCTGGGGGGAGGGGGGTTCAAATGATGCATAGTTAGACGGATGGTGTTTTTGAAAAAGAATAAAAAAGTACCAAACCATGTATTGCTCAGTAAAAACAGCAGAAAATAATAATTCCATAAATATATGAAAAAGACAATCAGTAATTAAAATTTAATAAACTTTTATAAATTGTACCTGATCAATCGTTGTTTGACATTTTGGATAGAGAGAAAGCAGACCGACCGCTGCTATGAGGGGGTTCATTCTAGCGTTTGTATGTAACTGGATCATTTGCTGTTAAGTCTGATTTTTAATAATCTGCTGATTATCATTCACAATATTCCCGTTTCATGGTAATTTTACTTCCAAATCGGTGAAGCATTTAAAATCCACATTTGTAGGTTGCACATGGCACTGTACGATTTATCTCCCTTTCACGGAAGTGAAATGTATTCCGTGAAATGTAATTGATAAATCAGTTTTAAAATATGACAGAATACCGCAAAATACCAAAATACTTTATTTTACCCTTCCAAATAAATTAAAATTACCGTAGATTTCATAAAGAATTAGTTAAATTCACCTGTCATTGTTGTTCATTTCATAAAAAGTTATGATTTTACAACTTCACGGACTACTTTTTATTGTATTTACGAGATCAGTTTGCCAGATTGCACAAATTAATGGATGCATCCCGCCGCGATATTTTACTAGATTCCGAAATATATTCCGAAAATTTATTCTATATGTGCATATGTAACCAAATGCATTACCCGTCTCAGAATACATATCTCACGATAAAACAGATATATTTCTTTCACGTTCATTTACCAGGCGCACTATTTCCAAGCATACTTATTTCATAGTAAAGAAGCCCGATCTTTTTAGCAGAAAGCGATAGCAATATACGCCTGTACTGTCGTGAACGCCGTACAAAAATGTGCATTTTTGTTCTCCATACCTAAAAGATGCCTTAATTTTCCTTCATTTGGAAGGTTGCCTGCCCACTTGGAATTTCCACTGGCCACCTGAAAATTTAAATTGATGGCCAGGTGACCACTAAGTATTGAAAAACACATTGAGGGCTGTTAAGTAACTTGCCATTTCTCCATTTTGGCCCCTACAGCTGTATTTGTGCAAATCTGAAACTAGGTGCCCTAGTTATGATCTAAGCTATATTTCTTGTGTGTTCAGAGGAGATAATTTCAAAGATTTTTATGATTTCCACCTTTATGGGACCCCAAGAGGACATCATAACCTCTTCATTTGTGCAAATCTGAGACTCCCTCACCCAGACATCATTATTGCCATATTTTATCTAATTTGGCTTAATATTTTAGAGGAGCTGATTAAAATAAGAAATGTAAAAGTTTACATATGACAGACGACAGATGACGCACGATGCATGACACACAATACACAAAGCACGACAGAAGAAGATAGATGGCAATAGCTCATCTGAGCCTTCGACTCAGGTGACATAAAAGTCAAGCTAAGCAACATAGAAGTCTAATGGATCAGTCTCTGGTTTTATTGGACAAATTCAATTATTCGGTCAAGGTACATTAATAAGTGAAGCAAATAAGGAACAGCACAAATCACTTATAATCACTACAAATATTCCATTCCAAACTAAGCCTCAGTAATATGGTAATTGATTTAATATAATTTACAGCCATGTCGGGAATATTTCACTTATATCTAGACATTACAAGCTGCATTTGAGAGAATGTGCTTTGCATATCACAATTACATTTATTTAATACCTGCATTGTAATGTGAGACTTCAGTGACATGACAAAATTACCAGCCAACAACGCAGTGCTTAGAATGACAAAGCACAAAAAAGCAAATGAATTGTCAAAAAAATAGCAGACTCAATTATAAGTATATTTCATATTTAAGAAACAAATAATCTTCCTAACCATCAGAGTAATTATACTGACAATATCTTAACTGTGCATCATCTTTTGGTTTACCAAACAATTTATAAAACAACAACAAACCTGTTGCTTACTGACGATTTCAATAAATACCAAACATGTACACAATGACCACCAAAAATGAAAATTTTTAAACAGAGTTGAGTTTTCAATGGTGTTCAATGTCCCAGTGATGAATAGTTTACTTATATTGAGATGCCACCAACAATATGTGAAGGAGCAGAAATGTTTCCTGTGTGTTGTGCTGATGGCATTATACAGCAGGGTTCTATATCGTGCCATGCCTATCGTGACAAGGGACCTCGTTCATATTAAGTTCACATCCCAAAGAACCATGACTTTCATTTCATAATGCTGAGTGTTTGGCAAATTCACAGTCACTACCACTTTCAATTCTTCGTTCAGACAGGGTTGGGGTTTGAACCCATCACCTCCCACTTACGGAAACGAGCTCTCTACCAACTGAGCTACCACAGTGGTTTATCTTCAAAAGGACATTTTATCTAATTATTTTGGTCAAATGTTGTAAGGCTCTGGTAAATATCATAGAATTATAAATACTTAAGGTAGGTATGATTGATTAATTGAATGGGGTTTTACGTCCCAGTCAAGAATATTTCATTCATATTGAGATGTCACCAGCTATAGGTGAAGTGTCAGAAAAAAAAACAGTCACTACCTATTTTTAAGTCTTTGTCAGACCCAGCCAGGTTGAGCAAGCACTCTACCACTATGCTTCTGTAGTGATGTTTAACAAAGGAAACTTAAAAAATTATATACAAAATGTATTCACACAGAACGCACAAAATTTACATGCAATTTTCCCTTTCGATTTAAAGAGAAAATTCCACCATGTACAACCCTTACCATGTGAGAATCACAAACTTGATGTACGACGTAGTTGGGAAATAGTGTTGGTGTTAGCACTAGGCAGGTAAGTATTTAGAGAAGTTGTATCACTGGTACAAGGTTTCAACTTGTTATACATGTTATAAGAACTATGCAGCAGGACTGTAAGTTGACCAAGTGTATTGTTAAGTTCTGGTCAAATATTGATAAGGGTTCAATGGCGAGGAAGTTGTTTCTTAACTGAAATAAGACAAATGAGAATTTGGGATAAAGGATCGTATTGATCAAGATGAACATGAATTTAAGGCGTGATAATGTAAGCATAGTATATTCTTATTACTGGTATTTAGGAAGTATTTCATTACAGTACTAAACAATACAAGTTGCCAGATTGAAGTTAAGGTAACTCTGGGTTAAGGAATGGCCTATGGACTTGAGCCAGGTTCTGATGCAGTGCTGGACTTAACAAGGGTAATTAAAAATGCAAATGTCAAATTTTGATAATGTAATGCAGGTGTGAGGGGTTGAAAGATTTGTAATCAATAATTAATCAATACAATATTCTTTTGATCTGTGACCTTGACCTATGAATGCATGACCTTCATTTATATATCAAAATGATCGTTGTGTCAATACCTACAATATTTCAATATACATGTACATGTCTATACAAAATGTTTACAGTTTTCCTGATAATCAACCATTTCAGTATTCTTTCGAATGTGACCTTGACCTTTGAATGCATGACCTTCATCTACATATCACAATGAATGTTGTATCAATACATACAATATTTTCATTTACATGTCTATACAAAAAGTATATAGTTTTCCAGATAATTAACCATGTCGGTATTGTTTTGCATCTATGACATTGACCTTTGAACCAATATTTGCCATGTACAATATTCTAATAATCATGCCTATGCAAAAAGTTAATAGTTTTCAAGATAATTAACCATTTTAGAATTCTTTAGCATCCTTTGAACCCATGACTTTAATCTATATATCAAAGTGGTCATTACATCAAATTGTCATCAATACCAACAATTTTCTAATCAACATGCCTATACAAAAAGTTTACAGTTTTCCAGAAAATAAATAAAATCTCAAAGGTCAAACATTAAACGCAAAAACTTGTAACATATTTTTTGGTACGAATTTGACCAAACTATAGCCTTAAGACCCTAGAGATGCTAAATATCACATCAGATTTTTTGTCCAATTGTTGATTTCAGAAAAGAAGATTTTTGCACCCCTAGGTCACCTTGACCTAGTTATGATAGCTATGGCAACACCACAAAGAAATCTAAATTGCACAAACCATATACTTCTGACCAAGTTTCATTGAAATCTGTCCAGTAGTTTCAGAGGAGAAGTCGAAAATAGGTGTTAACGACGCAGGCACACACATACACATGCTGTGCTATGCGTAAGCTCACGTGACCTTGTGACCTTTGGTCACGTGAGCTAAAAATGATAAAGTAAATGACAAATTTAATCGCATTTATATAGTTTTCTAAATAAAAAGAGATTAAGAAATGGTTTTCATCTTAAAATTTCATAGATGTTTATGGAGCAAATATACACAGATGGATTTTTATGTTCAAGATTCAAGTTTTTTTAAATTTGATACCAAATTCAAACAGCTAGTAAAAAAACACCAAGCAGTCGTTGAACGATGATAGCGGCATTCAAGGCACCATTTTAGCACCTTTCTCTTGAAGTTTTTTTCTTATTTTCCATCATTTGGTATATGTTCTAGATTAACTGATAATGTTTGGTTTAACGTAATATGTCTAAACTTATACCACTTATCAGAACAGATATAAAAGGTGCAGAAATTTAGAAATCTACAGTGCACTTAAGTTAAACCGTATGTTGCAAGGTTTCTTTATCATCAGCAGCTTTCCAGAAAGTATCCTATTTACTGCCTACAGAGTTCATATACAAGATTTTTTTCATATATTAAGTCATTGAATTAAGCAGTGATTAATCATTATCAAGTACAGTAAAACATTAATGAAGAAGAAACACGATTGAACAAGAGGCCCAATAGGGCCTGTACCGCTCACCTGGGCCGTTAACAGCACAAAAACACAATAAATACTACATTTAAGGAGCAATAACTCTGATGTGGATATTAAGATTTTTATGAAACTTGATAATCGCATCTGTGACCTTGACCTTCGAACCAATGACCATAATCTATATATTAAAATGATATATATCAATACCAACAATATTCTAATATACATGCCTATACAAAAAGTTCATAGTTTTCGAGATAATGAACCTTTTTGGTATTGTTTTGCAACCTTGACCTTAACCTTTGGACCCATGACCTTTTTCTATACATCAAAATGACCATTACATCAATACCAACAATATTCTAATATACATGTTTATATAAACAGTTTATAGTTTTCGAGATAATTAACCGTTTTGGTATTGATTTGCTTCTGTGACCTTGACCTTTGGACCCATGACCTTTTTCTATACATCAAAATGATCGTTGTATCAATACCTACAACATTCTAATATACATGCTTATACAAAAAGTTAAAAGTTTTCAAGATGATGAACAAATTCAGTATTCTTTGGCATCTGTGACCTTGACCTTTAAACCAATGACCTAAAGTTATATATCAAAATGATCGATACATCAATACCAACAACATTCTGATGTACATGCCTATACAAAAAGTTTATAGTTTTCAAGATAATTAACCATTTTGGTATTGATTTGCTACTGTGACCTTGACCATTGGACCCATGACCTTTTTCTATACATCAAAATGATCGTTGTATCAATACCTACAACATTCTAATATACATGCTTATACAAAAAGTTTATAGTTTTCAAGATAATGAACCATTTCAGATTTCTTTCGCTCTGTGACATTGACTTTTAAACCAATGACCTCAAGTTATATATCAAAATGATCGTTACATCAAAACCAACAACATTCTAATATACATGTCTATACAAAAAGTTCATAGTTTTCAAGATAATGAACCATTTCAGTATTCTTTCGTATCTGTGACCTTGACCTTTGAACCCATGACCTTAATCTATATATCAAAATAATCGTTACATCAATACCAACAATATTCTAATATACATGTGTATATAAAAAGTTTATAGTTTTCGAGATAATAAATAATGTTAGAAAGGTAAAAAATTAGGTCATGACCTTCATTATTGACCTTGACACCATTTTGAAGGTAATTACAAGAATATGTCAAAACTGAAAACCCCATGTCATTATCTGGTCATATAGTCAAGTTATAACAATTTAAAAATATTTTACGATTTTTGCAAAATTAAACGCAAAAACGTGTAACCTATTTTTAAACCAAATTTCATAAAATAAACAAACTTAAAGGTTAAGACTATGTAGAATCCAAATATCACATCAGTTTTTGCCTCCAATGAGTGGTTCAAGAGAAGAAGATTTTTTTAGGTTTTGTCTATTTTTAGTAACAGCGGCCATCTTGGATATTCGATCGCCATGATTTGAACAAACTATAGTTAGACTCTGTCAAGGACCTTCCATGGCAAATTTGGTTTCAGTTGGCCCAGTAGTTTCGGAGGAGAAGATTAAAGTTTACTGACGCACTCACACACGCACGCACACCTCGCCATGCCATAAGCTCACATGGCCTTTGGCCAGGTGAGCTAAAAATGTGTGGCATTATCCATTACTCAACATACAACATAAGGGGCACATTTTTTTACCCTTAGACATAACTTTTATTCATACTGCATAAATAAATGCCAAAAACTGTCCTGATTGCGAAATAGTTAATACAAACATAACTTATTGTTATTTATGACTACAGCATAGATTGTTGAGGAAGTAGCATAATCCATGAATATGTATTTTTAGAATGATGGGGGCATTGACACAGGCCATGAGGGTTCCTTGATGTTCATTTTTCTAAAAAAAATAAAGGGTTAAACAGTTATACGCTCTTCTTTATATGATCCAATGCATTTATAAGAAAACAAGTTTTTAATAGATTTCTTTCGCATTGCCAAAGGTGTAAATCAACAGTAAGTTGTGTGAAAATAATTATAAATTTACCGGTAATTAGTTAATTATATGAGGTCGGTCTGTTAGTGTTTAGGAAAATATACCATCATGCATGGCTGTAAGTTTTCACCATTGTAAGAGACGTGAAACTGTCTCTAATTCTGAACAAAGGTTCTAATTCCAAACATAAATGTTCCTAATTCTGAATAGGGGGTGTTTTTAAATATAGGATAGACTAAGTTGTTCTAGACAACTTCTGCAGACTTTTCTTCCATATATGGATCATACATTCTTTTCTCAATACTAACTTGTCAGTTCAGGGCTAAAAAAATTCAAAAAGTTTTGAGCTATAAACATCATAGGAAAGCGCCGACAGTCAGACAAAAACCTGTATAGATATACACATACATGCCATATTTTTATGGGAGCAAACTGTGAGATTGGTGGCAATTTTAAGGGAGTTTTGAAAAAAATAAGGGAGGTTTTACACAAACCTGTAATGCCGACAATTTTTGCGTATTCTTAGGTTTTTTGACAACTATAAATGCTATTATATTTTGTCACAGCTTAATGTCTTTTTCAGACTTTGATCTTTCATCTAAATTTTCATGAAAAACAATTTAGTGTTCATTACATTATATATAATATTTAAAAGATGTGCATTTTGTCAAAACATTAAATGATAAAACACCAGAGTAGATTTTTATTACAAATAAGTTTCCCTTCTTTTTTATTTTATCAAGGAAATAATTTGTCCATGAGATACCCACAGTACATATTCAAGACTTTTTATTATTAAGCTACAAGCAAGACTAAATTAGTAAATAGAAAATCCATGGGACACAATAAGATCTCATTTTTTTATTCAACTGTTCAATAAAAGAATGTGTTTATTTTTTTTTCTGGAAAAATAAATAAGTTACACAACAAATCCTGCTTTCAGATGTTTCCTTTCTACAATCATTTTATCAATGAAAAGGTTTATTCATCCAAACAGTTGTCAAACGACTGATTCTCCCATGTGCTTTGTTTACTTTCTGTAGAAACATGATTATTCCCCTTGATATACTTTATACATGTTATTCAAAGCAGACATATTAACGACAATTTTATCGGGTTAAGAGTTAAAACATGGATGCTACAGCATGACTTTTGGTGGTCACTTCATTCAGCTTAAATAGTCTTTTTGATGAAATTTGGGTATGTTTAGAAGAAAAATAAAGAGATCATGATTTTAATTGCGTTATACAGCCTTCATTTAAATAAGGAATACATAAAAAGGTAATTATTTCCATCTGTCTTATGCTATTCACACCTTTTCCATCCAAAAAATTCCCTGTTCAGAAAAGATAGTTTCTCTCTGCCTCTGGTGTCGGATATCTGAATGGAATTTTCACAAAGAAAGAACAATTTGTGTAATTGTTTATTTATCTATCACAGATGATACTCCATACACGTGTATCTTAAAATTATGACCAAGTACACCATGAAGGTGACAAAGCGTGTCCACTTGCCGATAAGGGGATTATCTACGGTACATTGCACCCGACTTTGGACACTTCAAACATGTTTATTCAGTAATCATCCCAACTGATTGGCGTAGCTTGTTTAAAAAAATTAAAGGGAGGCATAGCAATTTCCCGTGAGAAATAGATCTAACGCCGAGAGTTTCAAAAATAAACAAAAATCCGTGAGGTTTTGTCTCACGGCGTGAGATATGGCATGTATGTATACATCCTTATCTAACGTACTCTGGTATTGATAGGTTTAGAATTACTGACATGGAGTTTGATCATACCTTCTTGGTGGCTTGTATATCAATTAATAACATGGAAATTAAAAATTCCTTGTTCCAACTATTAAATCTATGTTTGTTCAGAATTAGGAACAGTTCAATACCCAAATTAGGTATGTAATTCGAATCAGTTCTGATTTCTCAATATTGCAACCTTAAAAGGTATCTAAAAGTATATGAAAGGAGTAGGTTCACGAAGGGGCAAAAATGGCCCAATCTCGAAAAATCTTCAAAATAAGTAGATATATAGTCTGAGAAATGGGGAATCTAAATCCATATTGTTTTGGTCAAAAATACATCATACGTTTCCATGGCAACCGCGCATAGTATGACCACTTTACTGACATGAATTCATGTGTAAATAGCAAAGTTGTGTATAAAATACATGTAGCATGTAAGATGTTTAAAATTACTGATAATATTCTTCTGAATTAGAATTACTGCATGTCTGAATATTTGATTTTTCCACAAACAAGTGATGTTTAAGAAATAGCATTTTGAGTTTTTGTTACCATGGTAACCATTTTGCATAAATCTTAAACGCGTAAATATCCAAAAAGGTATTTATTAATTATTATAATCATCACTGCTATAAAAGTACATACCCCACTACCCTATAATATATCACAATAACATTTTTGAAAATTTTTATTGACGCATCACATGCTATATTTACACATTTAGTTGGCCAGCAAGAATGTAAAAATAAATAACGACAACAAACACAGAGATTTTGCTAGCACAAATACATGTATAGGGGAGATAATCTACATATTTTGGGTGGATGGATTTATTTGCTCAGTGCATGTTTATGGTTTATATAATGGCTTCTAGATATCAAATACCTAAGTAAAAGTCAATAAGATACACAATTATTTACTTTTTTATTTAATCATTTAAGTTCTAAGGCATTTTAAAGAGAAGGGGCAAGTTATTTCATAAACAGATGCTTCCAACATTTAGCTTTATCTCGCCATTTGGGGTTCTTAAGTTAAGCAATTGTTCAATGTAACAAGAGGCCCAATGGGCTTGATATGCCCACCTGATAAAAATAGCTAGCATAAACATTTCAAGAAAACATAAATACTGAAACCCAAATGTCAAAATATTTCTTGAAGTAACGATTTGAGGCTAAAATAGTAAAATTGACCTTTGTTAATATATCAAGATTATTGTTAGGCCAATACCTACAATATTATAATATGCATGCCTATACAAAAAGTTAATAGTTTTCGAGATAGTTAACAATTTCGGTATTGTTTTGCATATGTAACCTTGACCTTTGAACCTATGACCTTTTTCTATACATCAAAATGTTCGTTGTATCAATACCTACAACATTCTAATATACATGCCTATACAAAAAGTTAATAGTTTTCAAGATAATTAACCATTTCTATATTCTTTCGCACCTGTGTCCTTGACATTTGAACCCATGATCTTAATCTAATAATCTTAATCTTAATCTTAATCTTAATATGACAAAACTGAAAACCCCATGTCAATTTCTGATCAAATAGTCAAGTTATAACAATTTGAAGTTATTTTACGATCTTTTCACAATTATACGCAAAAAACGCATAACCTGTTTTTTGTCCGATTTTCACGAAATAAACAAATTATAGGCTTAAGACCCTTAAGAAGCCAAATATGAAATCAGATCGTTGCTTTCGGAGGAGATTTTTTAGGATTTTTGCACCGGTAGGTCACCTTGACCTAGTTATGGAAGCCATGGCAACGCCATGAACAAATCTGAATTGCACCGGCCCATATATATTTCTGACCACGTTTAATTGAAATCTGTCCGGTAGTTATAACGAAAAAGTCGAAAATAGGTATTAACTACACACAGACGCACACATTCACACACATACGTGTACGCTGCGCTATTTCATAAGCTCATATGACCTTCGGTCAGGTGTGCTAAAAATCAATGTAAGTAGTTCTTTAAACTTCGTATGTGAACTCCGAATTTTTATTTTCATTCAAAAGAAAAATGCAGTAAGTAGATCTACATACATTGTATTACATTAAGATGGAGTACCAACCAACCCTATAATTTCTATTATAATTTTATAAACTTGAATAATTTAATTCGAACAAATAAAACAAATATTATTAAACAGTTTAATTTCAAATTTTATAATTTCAAAGTTTCATCACTGAAATCAATGTTGCAAGTTTACATTATCTATCCCATTCATGACTTTTGGTTCTCTTTCATTTAAATACTCTTTGTATATGAAATGATCCATTTCTACTAAAAACCAAGCAACTAACTTATTTCTTTCATAATTTCTAAATCTACAGCACAATCTTATTAAAAGACACATTATTTAGTACTCAACACAATAACTTTTGTTTTAATGATACAAATTAAAACGTGATTCCACGTATTACAATTAACAGAAAAGTTACCTAATTGACACAATATATACCATTTTTAATGCATTTTATAATTAAAAAAATGGTATATGATGGTAGGTCAGCTATGGAATTGTTATCCTATTTCCCCTATCATTCCTGAATTCGAACTCACCATTTAGATATTCGTGGAAAAATCTTGATTTTGACGTAAAAGAATATCATTACTCGGCTCTCTCTTTCTCTCCAAGAACCGATATCTTATTTCTACGTCGAAGCACAAGATGTTTACAGTATTGTCAATTTTTAATAAATTTTATATAAAATTTAAAAAAAAGTTATCAGACAATATCATTGGGTATAGGATATCGTGTACATGTATACGTAATAGTTTGATGGCATGCTATGTCACGGCATCTTAGAAAATAATTGGCAGTATATCTATCTTAATAGAAACATGTAAATAAAATGACCAATATTTTATATATTGCAGGCAGTTAAAAAAAAAAAAAAAAAAAAAAAAAACGATATGAAATACCGGTATATATGCATATGTTGATAATTATTGTTTAAATTAAAAACTTTAGCAAGTTCGAACTCATGACAGTATGTTTGCCGATATCTTTTTTTATAATTGAAATAATATATAAGTACAGATAGTCATTATCTAAAAAATAAATAAATAAAAACTCATGAAAAAAAATAAAACATAAAATTAAAAGTTTAGCAGGTAAATCGCGACAGTATCATATTGCCTATGTATATATGAATATAATTTTTTTAAATATTAAAATTTTATAACTACATTTGATATTTAAAAAATAGAATTATATATATAATAATAAAAAATAAAATATAAAAAAATTGTTAACAAAAAAACAGCGACTTTACGCGGAGTGGAACTGACAATATTCCAATTACTAGACAAACGCATTAGACCACTCGGCCAATACGAGAATTGTTACTTTGTAATCAATGGTAAAATAGTAGGCCTACATTTAGAAAATTCGAGTCGTGAAAAATTAGTTACCTTCAATAAGCATTTAAGGTATCCTGGAAAATCTTTAATCCATTAAATTCTATATATTAAACGCTAGTTAACGACCTGTAATGGACCATCCTAGATTACTACTTGATCCTTGTGCGCACGTACGTGCACACTGTCAACAACTTAATGCTCCCTCATATTCATCTTCAATAATTTAAAATTTATTTCTTTTTTATTTATTTTATTATATTTTTCCAATTTCATACAATAAAAAGACAAGAAACAACTTATGATAGTCCAATAATTAAATCCAGACGTCGAAACGTCATTTTTGGGGAGAGGTTCGGGCTCTCCTCGGCCGATAATCCGGCAGGATTTCCAAAAGGCAACGAATCTCGCTGTTCAGATCGGCGATTTTTCTCACCGTTTTTTTTAAAATTGAGTGTGGCCACAGCCTTCGACCAACACAGAATTTTGTGTAATGAAATATTTACATGTTTTTTACAGCTGGTTTAAAAATGGTGTTGGTCGATGCATGCGGCCACTGTGAATTTTTCCAAAAAAGGAGCCAAATCTGGCAAAAATGCACATTTTTCTGTATCAACGCCTGATTTGACGGCACTGTACTAAATATATAATGTGATGGGATGTAAACTGACAGTTGATATTTCAAATATGGACACCAGAAAAGTAAAACATATATAAATTAGATTGATTGTGAGTTGTTTATATTTCTTGAAAAATCGGGCCGCTAGCCTGTGTTTGTGAATTTAGCCCTTTGCATGTGTCTACTTCAAAAATCGGTATATTCTTAGCGAACAAGAGGCCCAATGGCCATGGGCCTTAACACTCTCCTGAGGCTGAGTACATATCTCATGTAGAGGTTCAATGGTCAATCACCTTAAATAAAGAGAATGTCTAAATTTTCAGCAATAAGGGCCAATTATATGCAAGGATTTTTGCAAATTAATTATAACTTGTCCTAAGAATGATAAATATAACATATCTAAAGTCTAACTACAATATTATTTATAAACAGCTAAAACATCTACATATCAAAATGTTCATGAGCCAAAACCTACTTAATTCTAATATACATGCCTATACAAAAAGTTTATAGTTTATAGTTTGCATATATATATATATATATATTCATATATCAAAATGATTGTTGTGCAAATGCCTACAATATTCTAATATACATGCCTATACAAACAAGAGGCCCATGGGCCTTAACGCTCACCAGAGGCTGAGTACATATCTCATGCAGAGGTTCAATGGTCAATGACATTAATTTAAGATAATGTCCAAATTTACAGCAGTAAGGGCCAATTATATGCAAGTATTTTTGCAAATGAATTATAACTTGTCCTAAGAATGCTACATATAACATATCTAAATTCAAGCTACAATATATTATAAAGAGCTTAAATATATCAAACTTTTCATTAGGCCAATACCTACAATATTCTAATATACATGCCTATACAAAAAGTTTATAGTTTTGAGATAATTAACCATTTAAGTATTTGTTTGCACCTGTGACCTTGACCTTTGAACCCATGACCTTCATCTATATATATCAAAATATTCGTTATGCCAATGCCTACAATATTCTAATATACATGCCTATACAAAAAGTTTATAGTTTTCGAGATAATTAACCATTTCAGTATTCGTTTGAATCAATGACCTTGACCTTTGAACTTATGACCTTGACTCATATATCAAAATGACTGTTAGGCAGGGCCCCACAAATCGCCAAAATCGGCTAAAAATCACCGAATTGGCAAATAAAACACCGAATTGAAATTCGGTCATTCGGTTTTTTTTCCCCTATAAACCTTCTAAATTTTGTCTTGTCAATTAAGATTAGTTCACGATCGAGAAATCACACAAGACTTTAAGATGAAGCCACATGTCCCACAGGTGTACAATCGGTGTGATAATTAATTAATCATTGACTGTGTATAATCAACACCAGTGTTAATCCTCTAATCACTTAATTATTACCGAGACCACATGTGTTCAACAAACCGTGTAAACAAAATACCTTATGAGGCCTCAGTTTTATTTATGCCTTGTTTCATGTTTTAAGGAGATGATTCAAACAGAGAGATGAAACAAAAAAGCTGAAAAGAATACCAAATTAAGCATTTGAATGTTAGTTGGCTGTTATTCGAATCCTATTTGAATATTCGGCACAAAAAAGAAAATCTCCATCTGTTCTGGAACAGAGCTACTGTAGGCAAACGATGTGTATTGCAAAGGCAGATGAACAAAATTACCTTATTATATACTCCTGATTCATAGGAATGCTGTATGACGATAATAAAATCATGATCTCTTTAATATTCTTCTAAATAAACCCAGATTTTACTGATTAAGCCCATGTAAGCAGTAAAACATGTGACAGCCATGTTTTTTTTTTACTTTAACCAGACAAATAGTCGTTACCCACTGCTTTGAATAACATGTATTAAAGGGACATAATCATGATAGTGACAGAAAGTAAACAAAGCACATGGCTGTGGTCTTTCCCGACTTTGTGGTGACTGTTTGGATGAATAAAGTTTTTCATGAATAAAATGAAGAAAGAAAGGAAGCATCTGAAAGTAGATTTTTGCTGTGTAATATTCCTGACGAAATGTAAACTCCACCAAAAAGCTCTATAAACCAATGAAGAAGGGGAGGAGGGGGGGGTTGGGGAATATGAATGAGTTTTTGTTTTTTTTTTTTTTAGCGGTGATTTTTACCGCCGAATGACCTTATCGGCGTTTGTGGGGCCCTGCTGTTAGGCCAATCAATACCTACAACATTCCAATATTATGCCTATACAAAAATATTATAATTTTTTACCCTTTCAATATTCGTTTGCATCTGTGACCTAAACCATTTCAGTATTCGTTTGCATCTATGACTTTGACCTTTGAACCTATGACCTTAATTCTTATATCAAAATGATCATTGTGCAAATGCCTACAATATTCTAATACACATGCCTGTACAAAACGTTTATAGTTTTTAAGATATATTGACAAATATATACTTTTGGCAATTTCCCCCTTGAGTACCTTGACATTTCCCCATTTTGGCCCCTACAGTTACAATTTGTGCAAATCTGAAACTACGTGCCCTAAGTATGTTGTACATTAAATAATTAAGCTATATTTCTTGTAAGTTCAGAGGAGACAGACGATTTTTAAAGATTTTCACAATTTTCCCCTTTATGGGGCCCCAGGGAAACATAATCCTTTCATTTGTGCAAATCTGAAACCCCCTCACCTAGACATCATTACTGTACAGTTTTCCCCCATTTACTGGTAAAGTTCGGAAGTAGAAACAAAGTAAAAATGGCTGGAATCAGTGATCCAAAGGCCAAATTTAAGAGGATTACCAATCTGGGCGATCCCATTGAGTGTGTCCACTCGATTTTGTTGATGGTTGACTGACAACAACACACCAATTCCCAACATTATTCCTGAGGAAGACCAAAGGCGAAGAGAAGTGTGGCTGCCTTAAAAAAAGGAATCAACTGGTCATGATTTGAACGACATAAAAATTCAAAAGTAGCACATGGTCATGCATATTGTCAGCTCAGTATTTGTATACATTCTCATAATGACTTTACAATCACCTTTGTTTGGCATAAGACATTGGAATGAATGATTGTTCTTTTACACTCAGATCTACATGACAACCACATCCTTTTCGTGCTAACATTTAAACTAGTGGAGTGGAGAGAGTAATAAAGAAATGTAGTGTAATTAACACTCCATAGAGCTGTAGGCCTGGGTAGCTTAGTGGTAGAGCATCTGACTCCGAAGCAGAAGGTCGCAGGTTCAATCCCCGTCCTGTGTATAAAGGTTTTTTTCAGCTCTGGTCACTTCAGAAATTTAACATTTAATTTGAGGGCACACAAAAGTATTTTATCTACATCACTCAATTACAGTTAGAAATAGTACAGTTGTGAGTTTTGTACTTAATGGATTATATTAAACATACTGTTTGTCTTTTCCAAGTTTCTTCTTATTTAATTATTGCCATGACAAGTGCATCTTATCCAGTTACTTCCATTTAATTTCTCATTATGTAAGACTGGTACAGAGCAATATAATTGTCTGATTACAGAGTAAATAAGAACAGTAATATGTTTTTAATTATTCTTTGGTAATGATTTAAGATACATATTGACTTTGATGGATTCTGTAACATCTTAAACTAAAACAAGAGGCCTATGGGCCTGATACGCTCACCTGATAACTGATAGATTTAAAGAAAACATAAATATTGAAACCCCAATGACTTTTTCCTTAACATCATAATGACCGTAGTATCAATACCTACAACATTCTAATATACATGCCTATACAAAAAGTTCATAGTTTTCAAGATAACTAACCATTTCAGTATTGTTTCACATAAGTGACCTTGACCTTTGAACCCATGACCTTTTTCTATACATCAAAATGATTATTGTATCAATACCTACAACATTCTAATATGCATGCCTATACAAAAAGTTTATAGTTTTCAAGATAATTAATAATTTCAGTATTGTTTCCCATCTGTGACATTGACCTTTGAACCCATGACCTTTTTCTATACATCAAAATGATCGTTGTATCAATACCTACAACATTCTAATATACATGCCTATACAAAAAGTTTATAGTTTTCGAGATAATTAACCATTTCAGTATTGTTTCACATCTGTGACCTTGACCTTTGAACCCATGACCTTTTTCTATGCATCAAAATGATTGTTGTATCAATACCTACAACATAATATACATGCCTATACAAAACGTTTATAGTTTTTGAATTGATTAAGCATTTCGGTATTGTTTCGCATCTGTGACCTTGACCTTTGAACCCATGACCTTTTTCTTTACATCAAAATGACCGTTGTATCAATACCTACAACATTTGAATATACATAACTATACAAAAAGTTTATAGTTTTCCAGATAATTAACCATTACGGTATTGTTTTGCATCTGTGACCTTGACCTTTGAACCCATGACCTTTTTCTATACATCAAATGATTGTTGTATCAATACCTACAACATTCTAATATACATGCCTATACAAAAGTTTATAGTTTTTGAGATAAATAACCATTTCGGTATTGTTTAGCATCTGTGACCTTGACCTTTAAACCCATGACCTTTTTCTATAAATCAAAATGATTGTAGTATCAATACCTACAACATTCTAATATACATGCCTATACAAAAAGTTTATAGTTTTCAAGATAATTTAATATTTAGGTATTGTTTCGCAACTGTGACCTTGACCTTTGAACCCATGACCTTTTTCTATACATCAAAATGATCGTTGTATCAATATCTACAACATTCTAATATACATGCCTATACAAAATGTTTATAGTTTTCGAGATAATTAACCATTTTGATATTGTTTTCACATCTGTGACCCTCACCTTTGAACCCATGACCTTTTTCTATACATCAAAATGATTGTTGTATCAATACCTACAACATTTGAATATACATAACTTTACAAAAAGTTTATAGTTTTCAAGATAATTAACCATTACGGTATTGTTCTGCATCTGTGACCTTGACCTTTGAACTATAGAGGAATTTTGCCAAAATTTTGGAAATTTGATCTAAGTTTGTACGCCAATTGGGCCTCATTCAAAGTTACATCAGGACATTTAGGGTCAGGTAGGTCATTGTTGTTTGGGTTTTTTTTCAGGTGTGATCATCACATGCCATAACGTTTATAGTTGTTCCTAGTAAGAAGGTACAGTAGGAATCATTTTGACATAGTCATATTTAATGTTTTGTTAAAAAGTTAAAAAAAAAATGCTCTATGTACAGAATAAAGTTCACTTTTTCATGAATGAAAAATATTTTTTCCTTTTAGGTCAGTATATTTTGTATTAAGTTTTGAAAAAAAATTTGTGAGTTTGTTGGAAAATAAGACTTTATTCTTGCATTTTCCATGTGCACTGAATTTGTGGAAATACAGTAAATCATGTTTGCGATACAAATATGACGAAATCGCAATAAATTTTAAATAACTTTTCAATAGTCAACCTGCCAATTTGCAAAGTCTTCCATCACAGAGATTGACGTAAAACCGAAAGTTTACATGCTGCACTTTTGTTACTACAGTATACCTTTTTTACCTCCAATTTGAAAACTGCCAATATCCCGAAAATTATCTATTGTTCAATGAAAGAATGAGTTTATTTTTTGTCTGGAAAAATAAATAAGCTACACAAGAAAAACCTGCTCTTAGATGTTTCCTTTCTATATTCATTTTATCAATGAAAAGGTTTATTCATCCAAACAATCACGAAAAAGTTGGCAAAGACTCTACAGACTACAGTTTTGATAGATCCCGACATGTGCTTCTAGTTTGTTTGACTTTCTGTAGAAACATAATTATTTCCCTTGATATACTTTATACACGATTGGTTTACACTATGTTATCGTGGATAAGAGTTAAAACATGGATGCCACAGCAAGGTTCATGATGTACAGCTTAAATAGTCTTATCCATTAAATTTGGGTATTTTTAGAAGAAAAATAAAGAGATCATGATTTTAATTGTGTTAAACAGCCTTCATTTAAATAAGGAATACAGAAAAAGGTAATTATTTCCATCTGTCTTATGCTATTCACATCGTTTTCCATCCAAAAAATTCCCTGTTCAGAAAAGATAGTTTCACTCTGCCTCTGGTGCTGGGTATCTGAATGGAATTTTCACAAAGAAAGAACAATTTGTGTAATTTTTTATTTATCTATCACAGATGATACTCAGTACACGTGTATCTTAAATTAAATGACCAAGTACACCATGACGGTGACAACGCCTGTCCACTTGCCGATTAAGGGATTATCTACGGTTCATTTCACACGACTTTGGACACTTCAAACCATGTTTATTCAGTAATTATCCCAGCTGATTGGCGTAGCTGGTTTGGAAAAAAATTAAAGGGAGGAATAGCAATTTCACGTGAGAAATCGATCTAACGCCGGGAGTTTCAAACATAAACATAAATCCGTGAGTTTTTGTCTCACGGCATGAGATATGGCATGTATGCAACAGATTATTTTTCCTCACGACTAATCTTTAGAAATATATGTTTACTGTAACTGCTCCAAATTTCAAGTCCCCCTACAAAATCAAAGTACTGAAAGTACTGAAACTCCAAAACCTATTTTTAAAAGAATGGGTGAGTGAATTATTGTTTAAAGCGGCATCAGCATTATTGCAGCTATTCGCAGCCAAAACCATGTACATATTCAAAGTCGAGTGAACATGAAAACCAACAGAACTTGCTCAAAGCATTAAATGGTGTGATTCAAGAAATCTGTATATATCACTTCTTTTGAAATCAGATGACATGTACATACACATGCATAGTGTAGTATGAGTATGTGTGTGTGTCATTAACACCTATTTTTGTCTTCTTTGAAACTGCCTGACAGATTAAAATTAAAATGGTGCAATTCACATTTGATTATGGCATTGCCATGGCTACTATAACTAGTCAAGGTGACCGAAGGATGCAAAAATATCTTTAAAAATCTTTTTATCCGAAACTGACAATTGGTCATTTGAGCTAAAAACAAGGCCGTTTCAGTATTTTTATACATCTGTGACCTTGACCTTTGAACCCATGATCTTCATTCATATGTCACAATGATTGGGATATCAATACCAACAATATTCTAATATACATGCCTAAACAAAATTTCAATAGTGTTGGGATAATAAGCTATTTCAGTAATAGTTTGCATCTGTGACTTTGACCTTTGAACCCATGACCTTCATTCATATATCATAAGGATCATAATACCAATACCTACAATTTTCTAATAAATATGCCTATACAAAAAGCTAATAGTTGTCCAAATATATTGACAAATACTCTTTTTGGCAATTTCTACCTTAAAAACCTTATCGTGTTCCCATTTTGGCCCATACAGCTAAGATATCTGCAATTCTGAAACAAGGTGTCCTAAGTATGTTATACAGTCCAACCTGCCTTAAAGACCATCTCTATATAAGGGTCACCTGTTTTGTAAAGGCCAGTAGAATTGTATCCTAATTGCTCTTTTATCATATTATTTGACTCTGTATATAAAGTCCATCTGTTCATAAAGACCACTTTTACTGGTTCCCTTGGGTGGCCTTTATAGACAGGTTTGACTGTACATGAAATATTTAAGTTATATCTATTGTACCTTTAAGAGGTTTTAAAGATTTTTCGCTATTTCCTAACTTTTGGGTCCCCCAAGGGACATGGTTCCTTCATTTGTGCAAATCTGAAACCCTTTACTTAAACATTATTTCTGCTAAGTATCAAATAACTTGGGACAGTAATTTTGAAGGAGTTGATTAAAATTTGAAAAGTTTACACCGGACTCACAGCAGATGAAGAAAGATAACAATAACTCATATGAGCTTTTGGCACAGATGAGCTAAAACAAATGCTGCATTTTGAAATCAAAGACAAATGATATTATTCTGATAGAACCGAAAAAAATATAATTAAAACCCCAACTAAATTCATTTAATTTAAAATAAAATAAAATTATTTAATACTTAAATTAAATAAAACTATAACTGCCTCTGAAAGAGGCTAATACCCCCCTTTCCCAACTTTTGATTTGGGGACAAGTTGTATGTATGGCCAAATTGTAATGTGAAAAATTCTGTGTATGAAAGTGTTAATAATTCGACAAAATACGTGTGAAACCAATAATGTTCTTATTATGCTCAATATCTATGCATAGTTTTAAAAAAATTGGATCATATATAATTAAGTAACTATATAATCCAGCCAAAAAAGGAGGTGCACATGTTCAATGTATATAGAAATATTCTGTAAAGTTTCAGACTTGTTTGTTA
The DNA here is from genome assembly GCA_021292105.1 of Anadara kagoshimensis. NCBI lineage: Eukaryota > Metazoa > Mollusca > Bivalvia > Arcoida > Arcidae > Anadara > Anadara kagoshimensis. Next base: position 23,372,084 of record CM037871.1, on the reverse strand, counting down.
AAAGCTGTAAGAGGAGTTGATAACACAAAATAGGTTTCCCTTATATGGAATATTGTTGAAAAATGACCAAGTTAAACTACCCATAAAATATGAGCAAAATAATATAATCCAACAAAATAGGAGGTGCACATGTTCAATGTATATAGAAACATCCTGCAAAGTTTCAGACTTCTTGGTTAAAAGCTGTAAGAGGAATTGATTACACAAAATGAGTACCCCTCATATCATAGGTCAAAGGTCAAAGTCAAGGTCACAGTGACCTAAATTTGGTACATGACACATCGCCTTCCCATGATGCATCCAAATACCAAGTTTAATAATCCTAGGTGCTACGGTACAAACGTTCTGTTCCGGACACAAAGATGCACAAGGTTTACTATCATAGAGGTCAAAGGTCAAAGTCAAGGTCACACTGACCTATATTTGGTACATGACACATCGCCTTCCCATGATGCATCCACATACAAAGTTTGATAATCCTAGGTGCTACGGTTCAAAAGTTATGTTCCAGACATGAAGATGCACAAGGTTTTACTATCATAGATGTCAAAAGTCAAAGTCAAGGTCACAGTGACCTAAATTTGATACATGACACATCGCCTTCCCATGATGCATCCACATACCAAGTTTGATAATCCTAGGTGCTACGGTTCAAAAGTTATGTTCCGGACACAAAGCGGGGCAGACAGACAGACAGACGGACAAGGTGATTCTTTTATACCCCCCTCCCCCAATGTCTTGGATTGGTATAAACTGTTCTTGCCCTACCTATAGCGCCTTGGCTAATACTTGAATAATTTCCATCTAAACAAGGGGTTTAACATAAATTAATTGATAATTATTTGGACGACTCAAATGTCCAACATATTTTTCTACAACAATAAAATTACAAGTAATTACAATTGTAATGTATTAAATGGTCTGATAAAAACTGTTTTATTGATTTTACATGCCCATGTAACTTCATCCCACTGTGAGCCCCACATGTGGTAAGAAAATAATTCTGATAAAAGAATGAGCTTATATTTCATTTGAAAGAACCTACTTTCAGATGCTTCCTTTCTTTCTTCAGTTTATTAATGGAATACGTTATTCATCGAAACAGTCACCAAAAACGGGAAAGACTACAATCTGACAGATTCTGCCATGTGCTTTCAGTTCGTTACCTTAATCGGTCCGCTATGTTTTCGGACACCCTACTAATTTTCAAATTCCGTCTAATTTTGGACGGTAATTTTTGCATCTGCAATCCACACGATATTGCTGGAATTCAGTTGGAACACTTGATACATATTCTTCTAATAAATGTTGAAAAACAAGAAGAAACGATGTTGTTTTGTTGTTAGTGTTAATTTTATGCTTCTGTTGCGTTGTGTATTTGCGTGATGGAGTCATGATTGTAACATGGGAGGACATGTATTTTACGATGTATTTACGATTTTAATGTAAGCTCAATAAAGCCATACCTGTATTAAGTGCTTTAATTTTCTTTGAAAGTGAAAGTTGATTGAAATTAAAACTCTTGCACAAGACCAGAAGTTCTGTCGGTACACAGACATTTTTCAGGAACTGACGTTATCAATGAATTTCATTGGATAAGAAAACTTGTAGAATTCCCCCATTCAGTACATGTCAACTATGGGAATTCCCGATCTTCCGATACTTTCATCTGACTAAAAACGGGCAGATAGACATTACAATGTATTTAATTTTTTCCAAGATGAAAATTGTTTGAAATGTGATTAAAAATAATGTATTTGTAAACTATTTTGTTCCGTTAGTGGTAACTTTGATTTTTTAAGAAAAGCTATATTGATCTTGTAGGGATTTTTGTTTACACCGTTTGTTGAACACGCGCATGGACTCGGAATTTAATTTAGTGATTAGAGGATCAACCCTTGGGTTGATTATTAGACAGTTAATACTGATTACTTATTACATTGATTTTACGATATAACGACTTAGATCGTGAACTAACTCAGTCGAAATTAACAATACAAGGCTTGTCCGTTATCGAGGAAAAAACTGAATGACTGATTTTCAATTCGGCATTTCATCGATAATTTTTTTATCCGATTTGTGGGCCATGCTTTAAGAACCGGAGTATTTACTTCTAATTAACAGATTAATTATCAAGTGACAATCAGAATTTTTATGAATGAAATTGGTAAGGTTTATCGTAACACCTGGGTTGAAACTATTACTTTTATCGCTATGGTTAGTTTTTATGATTTCTTAAATTATTTTTTGATCAGCAATTTGTTTCCAAGGATGGCATGACCGTTCAAGACAATATTTTTATTTTTTTTTTTGCCAGTCGGATGGTTGTTAGGGTGTCCGCTGCCTTTGGCAGGTTGTGTTATATACGCAGGTGATTTTTAGGCTAAATTGTTGATAGACTTCTAGTCTTGTAAAGTAAATATGAATAAATTTAATCATTTTTATCAAATCAAAATTATGGAAAAGGGTGTCATGATATATTAATCTACAAACTGCAAAATGCCTGTGTTGTTAATTTACAGTTTCGCGACATAGGAGCTTATCTGAATCATAATACACACATCAATGAACATCAGCTTGGGTGACACTCGACCATAACCGACAGAGGAAGTAATCTATATTTAGAATCTGAAATCTGATTGGTTGAGATTGTCTTATTGACCCAGATCTCGATAGGCTGTATTAAATGTCCCAGTGAAATTGAACAGAAGATATAAGTATTACATACCATTCAACATCAATTGAAGTCAATAAAATTATTTTAAATGCCTTATTTTATTTATAAATCTTTATTTTGTCACCAAATTTCAACTTAATGTTACATCTGAAACGTATATATCAACAGATACATATGTCTCTGATATCAAGAGAAAAATTGAAGTCATTTACCAGTTTACACATCCGTTAAACTTCAACTTTTTTCACTTTCAAAAAGTGTGTAAATTACATGGGTTTTTACGGTGTTTTTTCTTAAAAACATTTTGGAGAGATTACAAATAAAGATATCTGCCATAATTAAAATTTCATGAGTGTGTTCCATATATGGAAGAAATCGGAAGTAGACAGACACAACCGAGTAGTACCATTCGGCGAGTTTTCCTTATATGGAAGAAATCGGAAATAGATAAGACACAACCGAGTATTACCGTTCGGTGAGTTTTGCAGATATAGCAGATGTATAATGATCAAGGGAGATAACATAATTGCCCCGCGAAATGTTACATAATCTTTTCAAACGACAGCAATAACGCCAAAACATTGAAAATGTTTTGGAGTTAAAAATGAACCCCGTGGCCATTTTTAAAAAAAGGCCATCATTTTTTACTTGGTTTTAAGACCGTTTCTAGGCAAACAAATGAGATAAGCATGTGTGATGTTATAGTCACAAAAACGCTAATACGCTTTGTCCTCCGATCGGGGGATTTAGATTTTTCTCTTGTTTCGGGCAGATTCCAGACCTGTCACGTTTTGGTCAAGATTTCCCCACTTATACAATACTCTTCCTAAGGGATTGAGTTGTGTGTGTGATTACGCTTAACTTCAGAGGAAAACGCTACAGTATGCCTTTAGAAGATTGAATCTTAGAGACGCGTGCTTTGACTCGATGTTTTGCGATTCTCACATAGACGTCTACCTAACAAGCAAGTTTCAAGGGCGTTTTTATGATCATCACATGCACAGTGTATGAACGGAACTGCAAAAAGGTAGCTACTGTTCGTCGAAGCGAGAAGAAGGTGTATCGAGAGACACGAGGTTGTTGATTATCTATCTTTCTAGCTCAATTTTAATGGATTTAGTTTATCCCTTTTATTTAATACATCTTTACTATATAAAGCTTTAGTGGTAGCCATATGCTCTTAGAAAAGTGTCAACTTATATAATAAATATGATGCTGAACATCATCAAACGTTGAGCCGTGGGCTTCTCACTTCTAGTTAAATAATGTAAAATATGTATTATTTCACATTGTATGTTCCATTATCAGTACCTATATGTAGAAAAATATTCTTAGATTCCCTAACTCATGTACAGAATGTTACAAAACTCGTATTTACACTGATAAAGCAAGTTTTCCTTCCGTGGTCGAAAGTTAGAACTGTACCGGTAGTTTTCAACATCTGTATTATTTCTGTACCGGTAGCTACTTTTCTCTTTTACGCCAGATGGAATTTTCAGTTTGACACTAGAAATTTTTGTAATTTAATTATAAATTATAAATCATGCTTTTCTATTGAAGCAAAATATGCTATGGACAATATTAAAGACCAATAGCCCCTTAATTATAGTACATTTTGCAACTGCATTAAAATATATCGTATACTGTAGCATTTTTTTTGGCAATTTATTACTCAAATTTCCATATTGCAAGAACTGAGGGGGTGATAGCTATAATATAGAAATATTATTAAACATAAGCTACTATTCACGACGAGAACAATATTATTACCCTCTGAGAATTAATTATGTGCGTGAGATTTGCTAGTGTGTTTACTATCAGTCATTAGCAAGGAATTTAGCTGTATGGTCATTGCAAAGATTAAGACAGGAGTGGACAAGAGACTCAGGAAGGAACATGCAGGATTTAGACCAGGGAGAGTAACAACAGAGCATCCTGAGAAAAATACTGGAACAAGCAAATTAATTCAGAACTCCAATATACACATACTTTGTGGACTTTGAAAAGGCATTCGACTCGGTGCACAGGAAGAGCCTTTGGACGATAACGAAGAGCTATGGGATTCCAACCAAAATCACTAATGCTATAAGAGGGATGTATGAGGGATTTGAATGTGCTGTCATTGAAGAAAATGAAACATCAGAGTGGTTCACTATTAAAAGTGGTATAAAACAGGGATGTGTAATGTCTACTAATGGTAGATTAGATGATAAAGAAAACAACAAATGGAGTGAGAAGATAAATAAGAAGTGACTTTACAACATTATTGTTAGGTCTTGGGTTTGCGGAAGATATAGCACTTTTATCCTCAAAATTCTAAGACCTGAATGATAAGACTAGGAAAACGACTGAAGAGGCATCAAGGATAGGGCTTCAATTAAATTCAAAGAAATAGACTTAGAAGGATTTGGAACGACAAAAAAATTGGAAAAAATACAAAGTTCACCTATTTAAGACCTTAGTAGGGCCAGTATTGTTTTATGAAAGTAAAACGTGGAAAAGAACGAAGAAAGATGAACACCTCTTACAAACGGCTTCCAAACATATTGCCTCAGAAGGATACTAAGAATAAAATGGCAACAGAACAGGGGTTCATAATTATGTTTTGTAATGGAAGGTCCAGGGTTAGTTTTGAAAGTCCAATATCAACATTGAAAGATCCATGTGCAATTATGTAATTATATTGAAAAAGTAGAATTATTCTGGTAAAAATGGCAGGTTCAGCGGACTTTTACAATTTTAATATTAATGGTCCCCAAGGTAAAATCAATAGGTCCCGGACCTCGGACCCAGGAAATTTTGAACCCCTGCAGAAAATACCTAATGAAAAAAATATTGAAAACAGCTAGACTTAACAACATAAGCTATGAGATCAGGAGAAGAAAGTGGAACTGATTCGGACACATACTAAGGAAAGAGGGAACAAATGACTGAAAGACAACACTAGGGTGGCAGCCAGAGGGAAAAAGGGAAGACCTAAGCAGGCATGGGGTAATGCTAATTTGTAATTGTAATGCCCTGTAATGCATTACATTTTCTCAAGTAATACATGTAATGTGTAATGCCCCAATTTTTGCATTACATGTAATTGTAATGTAATGCATTACATAGACAAAAATGCATGTAATTTAAGCATTACATGGCATTACATAGCATTACTTCTCTGTATTAAATGTTAGATATTATTACCATTACAATTCAGGGCTAGTAAGTACCTACATGCTACTTTTTTCCCAAATATGAAAATCGATGTCTAGAAAAATTCTAACTGTGAACTGTTGTGAAACTATTAATTTATTTCATTCAACCTTAATACTAAAACTATATAAAATGCTAAAAACTTAGTATACTTCAGATCATTTTGAATTTCCAACAAATGTAAAGGATAAAAATACATTTTAAAGCAAAATGCAAATGCTGTTTTAATACTATCGGGAAGTCTAAAGATCACATCAAAATTTGCAACATATCTAAAAATAAGTCGCTAACTTCAGTAACTACAATAATTTGTAATTTTGCTTTAACTGATAACCTGTGATGAAAACAATTTTATTTTTACAAGAAATTGTTTTTTTTTTTTTTTGTAATCCTTTTTATATGCTATTAAGGTAACCTATCTTTAATGATTAAAGAAGTTATTTGTTAAAGGTATGGTTTATAAATTACACCTGACAATACCACTAATTAGTTTGTATACCTATCAACTCCTTTTACTGTTTTGATTTAATGGTAATTAAGAAACATTCAGTGAATAAAATAAATAAAAAATAAAAACATATAATATGAAAAAAATCCTTACAGCATCTCTGTTTTTTCTTCTTAATTTTTAGAGTAAAAACAGAAATGTATATTTGGATAATAAAAAAACCTGACATAGATGAACAATCAACTTTGACAAATTTTGTAAAACCTACTGGTAAACAGTAGAAATATCAGTTGAATGACCCAAAGCAAAAAGAATCTATACATGCACTTATTGACTACCGTATATATACTCCTGTTTTCAACAGTTGTAAATCAAAACATAAGAACTTTATAGAAAAAGAACCCAAAATTTTAATTTCAAACTGAATCCGAAACATATCATATTTATGTTTGAATTCTTTATGAAATGTAATGTGTAATATAATGCATTACTTTGGTAAAGTAATTGTAATGTAATGCATAACTTTCCAAAATACATGTAATTGTATTTGTAATTGTAATATAATGCTACTTTTGTCAAAGTAATTGTAATGTAATGCATTACATTGCAATGTAATTCGCCCCATGCCTGGACCTAAGACCACATGGCGGAGGATTTCTCTGTTATCAGTCCCTAGTAAAGTATTCCTTAGAGTTATTGCCAACAGGATATCTGCAGCTATTGATAAAAAATTACGCAAAGAGCAAGCTGGATTCAGAGCCAACAAAAGCTGCATAGACCATATCTTTGCTATCAGAAACATCATTGAGCAAAGTATCGAATGGCAGAACAAACTAATTCTAAACTTCATTGACTTCCAGAAAGCATTTGACAGTGTCAACAGGGGATCTATCTGGAAAATATTACTGGCATACAGGCTACCACCAAAAATAGCACAGATAATCAAGATGTTTTATGACAACTACAAATGCAGTGTATTACATCAAGGTCAGCTGTCCGAGTGGTTCGAAAAATACAGACGGGAGTTAGACAGGGTTGTGCTATTTCACCGCTACTCTTCCTTGTTGTCATCGACTGGTGCATGCGAACAACACTAGGCAACCAAAACACAGGAATCAGATGGACGCTCAGTACATTCCTCGAAGATCTAGACTTCGCAGATGATATTTGTCTCATATCCAACAACAGAAGGCACATGCAGATAAAGACCGACAAGCTATGTGCAGTAACAGCTAAGGTGGGATTGGAGATCAACACCAGTAAGACAAAAGTCATGTCTATCAATGAGAACACAACTGGAACACTGATACATATAACAATGGAATAATCGAAGAAACCGAGGACTTCACATATCTGGGCAGCACCATCAGTAATGATAATGGAGCATTCAAAGACATCAAATCCAGGATAGGTAAAGCAAGATCAGCCTTTAGACAACTACACTCCATCTGAAAATCAGGAATGCTTTCCAAAACCACCAAATTGAGAATCTACAATAGCAATGTGAAATCTGTGCTATTATATGGTTCAGAATGCTGGAGAGTTACCCAGACTGATTTTCAAAAACTGACCGCATTCCATAACACCTGCCTCAGAAAGATATGCAAGATCTACTGGCCAAGAAAAATAAGTAACGAGAGACTACATGAAATCTGTGCCCAGAAGGATATCAGAGCAGAATAAAACAATGTAGATAGCGGTGGATTGGACATGTGATGAGACAAGACAACAACAGTACCACCAGAGTCTCACTAAAATGGACACCAGATGGGAAGAGAAAGCGGGGAAGACCGAAGGAAACATGGAGGCGGACAGTAGAGAAAGAGCTGAAAGAGATGGGATGGGGTGGAAAGAAGCGAAAAAAAGGCTAAGGACAGACAGTTGTGGAGAGAGCTGGTGGTGGCCTTATGTGCACACACGCACGAAGAGGACTAAAGAAAAAAGTAAGAAGTCCACATGGAGGAGAACAACGAAAAAGGAAAGAAACGCTGCTGGATGGAGTAGTTGGAACACAGCCAAAGCAGCAACGAAGGACAGACAAAAATGGAAGGATATTAAGTTAAGTTTATGTTTTTCATTGTACGTAGCGCACACTCAGGGCGACTTTAAGGTGCGAGTAGTTTCAAACTTAAGTTCAAGCTCAATGTCGTAAAAATAAAAATGTATGAAGACTATTTGCAGTAACATCAATGGTAAAAAACCATCTGTGTAAATGAAAGTATTTTATTTTACGATCTTTTTTGGACAAAGCAATATCACAAGTTTAAGAGGAGTTGAGTAAATGTGTTCTACGTCCCAGTCATGAATATTTCACTTATACCAAGAAATCGCCAGCTATAGGTGAAGGTGCATAAATTTTGCCTGTATGTTGCACTGATGGCAATTTACAGCAGGGTTCTTTATCGCGCCAAGCCTACCATGACACGGGACCTCGTTTATTTTAAGTTCCCATCCGAAAGAACCGTGACTTTCATTTCGTAATGCCGAGTGCTTGGCGAAAAAATAGTCACTTGCCACTTCCAAGTTTTGGGTCAGACCTGGTCATGGTTTGAAGCAACGACCTCCCACTTACGGAGCGAGCACTCTACCAACTAAGCTACCGCAGGGGTTATGTTTAAAAGGAAGTGGTGGCTGTATTACCATAATACTTATACAACTAATTAGATAAAATCATATGGTAGCATAATAAGCATAAAAGTACAAAAAATCTCTGACTAGAAAAAGGGAAATTTCCCCAGTATCCCAGAGAGACTGAAGTTAAAGTATCACAATAAAAACTACCGGTACAGTGTTTCTGTCACTAGAAACTCACTACCGGTACAGACAAAATATAAACTACCGGTACAGTAACATCTTGTCAGTCATGTCGTTTGAATTCATATTTTGAATGTTTCTGTGCCAAAATAGATTTTGTAACTATATAGACTGATTGAAAAAAGGTTTGTTTTCATCATGTATTTTAAAATTCTCGGATATTTTCGATTAAATGAGCATAAATCTACATTTTAGATAGGTCCAGCGTTGCTCAAATACGTGTTCATGATTGTTCTTAATGGAATATTTAATTTATTTTGAGATTCTAAAACATACAAATACGCCCAAGAAGAAGATAGAGAACAACTGCTTATTTACCGTATTTGATTTCGAGTGCTATTTACGCAACAAGAAAATAAGAAACAATTTTACTCGTTGACCTCATTGTCTCTCGCTTCGCCGAACAGTAGCTACCTTTTTGCGTACAGTTCCGTTCATACACTGTGACATGGTAAGAGTTGTACACGGTGTATTCAGAGATGCAACTGTCTAAATTTAGCTTATATTCTATTTTACCCCGAAATCAAGTATTCAACAGTATTTGTTTCCACAACCCTTTCCTGTGTAAAACCAGCAAATTTATACTTTCATTCAGATACTCACCAAAACTGAAGCGAAGGCAATTTGAAAGTGGAAACGGTAGGACCAATTATCCGTTGTCGTTGCGGATACAACACAGCGTAATTGAATCTAACAGAATTATAGGTCTACTCGCCATGGGACTAGTTCGTTGGAAAATACAACTTCGAATAATGTTTGCCATAGCTCGAAGTCTGTTGTAGGAAATCCAGCCAGCGTAGGCCCACCACTTGCGGCGTTGGTTATGCAGTGGAATTAGATTTGTCATAACTCAACAAATTCTATATATTTATTTGTTTATTTTAGTCAGAGACATATAAAACTTGGAGATTGGCAACTTCGCGAAATCCCGTAACATATCGCGGTCCCTTTTGATATGCAAATTAGCATCGAGATCACAAGGATGTGTACTTGCTGACATGTCCTTTGGGTAGCTTTTCAACATCTTCACTGAAATAATTTTGGTTTCATAATTTTGGTCCAAGCACTACTGATGAGGAATTGTATTCCGAAACGACCGTCTAGTGCTGTAAAATTAAAACTGGTATAATATGTATATACTGTCTGCATGAAGTATTATACTAATTTATCGGAAGTAAATTGATTTTCCAATCAGTTGATGTATTTTTGTTGCAAAATGAAACGAAAACATGCATGGTTACCTCTGACGGTGTTTAAATTTCACAGATTAATTGTCAAAATTGAATGTTAATGATACAACAGTCACTTTTGTAACGTTAAATGTCACTTCTGTGTAGCACTTACGGAAAAGTTTCAATTGTTTGATTATTCTATATTACAAAAATACCCAAAGGTGAAACGCAAAATTCATCAGCTTTAAAGCATTTGGCATGAATAAATGAAAACCAATGGTAACCGTGATGTTAAGATGGTATATAATACATACAATAAAGTGTCCCGACACACGCCTCTCTCTCTCTCTCTCTCTCTCTCTCTCTCTCTCTCTCTCTCTCTCTCTCTCTCTCTCAGAAATCTGTTTTTGTAATAACAGATTGATTTTCCTAGATCCGTTATAAATGGTAGCATATGTTATTCATATTTGTTTAACCCCTTAACCCCGCTAATTTTGTGACTTTTTACCTGATTTTCAATGCAATTTTTCGGGCATTTAGGGCTAAAAGTTTTTAATACCAACCCATATATATTTAGTATCCCTATATACCATACTTCGCTTATAGGTGCATAAATCTAAATATTAGTTACCATGGCAACGTAACCATCGATTTTACCAAGAAAATGAGTAATATTCTGCACATTTTTGCATCTGTTTCAATAAATTGCTCATATCTTAATTTTGACACACTAGAAACATATAGATCTATAGTCGAGTCCATATTAACTTTAAATATTATGCAAAGATGCTGTATAAAAATTACATCAAAATTTTCGTGTTTTCCCAAAAAATAAAAGCAGCAAATTTAGTGTATTTTCAGTCAATTACTGAAAACAAACACTATATATATGTGCTGAATTTATATTTGAACAACCAAATAGATCGCAGTTTCGACTCCATTGGTTTTTTTTAAATTCTTGATTGAAACATTAAAATGTAAAACCATAAATATATTACAAAATAAGAATAAAAAATATTTTTCGACAAATATCGGTCACCATGACAACAGAAACCGGAAACCCTAAAATCACAAAAAGCGGGAATTTCTGTTAAAACTTGAAATATTTCGCCTATTTATATATACCAGCAATTAAAAATATGAATTTTGATAAATAAAATCAGTTTCAATAATCTAATCAAAATTTGTACGACGTAAATTTCATTTAAATAGGTATGCTTAATTCTCAACAAAAGCGTCCATATTCTGTTAGTTTCAATGTTGATCTCGAACGTATAGGGTTCTGACTATCAACAATTCAAAAGTGCGTGGTCAGCAATATATATTGTAAACACTTATATGATGATTTTCACTTGATTTAAATTTTATCATAAATTTAATCAAATACTCGTTACCATGGCAACGGAAACTTCGAAAATCTGAGAAATATAAGTGAAAAGTAGTATAAATTTGCTATCCTCACATTTTTCTAGATTGTAGAATATAGGTTCTATCGAATTTTATTAGTATTAGTGATATTTATAATAAAAGGGAACAGGTTTTTAAAATTGTCTCATTTTTGCTAGAATTAGGACGACGAATCCAATAATTTTAGGTCAATTATCAGGTGGGGGGGGGGGATAAATCGAAACCGCTCGATTAGGGGATAAAGCGTCGAAGCGTTTCTGTGACTATAACATCGCGCATGCGCATTTCATTTGTTTGCCTAGAAACGGGCTTGAAATCGACTAAAATGATAGACCTTATTTAAAAACGGCCGGGGGATTCATTTCTACGTAGGGGCTTGAAATTTTGAGGAGTAATAGTAAACATATTTTTCTGAAGATTTGTCTTGCGGAATAAAAATATCGTGCATAAAAAGTTATAGGCTCTCAAAAACGCACCTCCTGTTATAAAAGTTCCAGTGAAAATTACACTGTAGTTACGGGTATATAAAGATAAAGATTGATTGATTGATTGATTGATTGATTGATTGTTTGAATGATTTATTTATTTATTTATTTATTTATTTATTTATTTATTTATTTATTTATTTTTACGTCCAAGTCAACAAGTCAAGCATATTTCATTTATATCAGGATAAAATTGAAGCGGCAGAATTGTTTATCATTGCAGTTCGCGCATGTTCCTTATCATGAAATGGTCATCGTGATTTAAATGCCAAATTATTGAGGAACATAAAGTCACTATTGTATTTCAAAGTCGTGGTCAGACCCAGTCAGTGTTCAGATCCCAACTCCCGATATACGAGACTAGTACTCTACCGACTAAGCTACAGTAGTGGTGATAAATTGGGTGTAAAACGTGTACTTTTGTAATATTACAAAATAAAATGCGCACATAAAAGTAACAGAAATATTTGAAATAAAAAAGTTTTGATGAACACAGAATACATAAAACATATTGCTACAGCTGGTTTTGTCCGATTTCTTAATTGGGAAAAGTTACATCGCCATTTGAAAATTCTATTGGAACGCCATTCTACTAGTAATTAAAATTACCGAATACTTGACGAAATAACGATTATGTAGCAGCCTATTTTCAGACTAATAAGTTGAGTTGAGTAATGGTGTTTAACGTCCCAGTCAAGAATATTTCACTTATGTCGAAACGTCACCAGCTATAGGCGAAGGTACAGAAATTTTGCCTGTGCGTTACGCTGAAGGCATTATACAGCAGTGTTCTTTAGCGTGGCAAGCCCACAGTGACACGGGACCTCGTTTATTTTAAGTTTCCACCCAAAAGAACCGTGAGTTTCATTTCGTAATGCCGAGTGCTCGGCAAAAGAACAGTCACTACCATCTTGGGTCAGACCAGGCCGGGGATCGAACCCACGAACCATCTTGGGTCAGACCAGGCCGGGGATCGAACCCACGACCTCCCACTTACGGAGCGAGCACTCTACCAACTGAGCTATCGCAGTGGTTATATTTTCAGACTAGGTCGGGTAATAGAGAATAAGTGAACACTACACCATTTGTATTTAACGACAAGTTGAAGGTGCATTAGGAGCACAAGTGACACAGTGATCTTTCAAGAGAGAATCTTCTATCGCGTCTGACTTAAATACAACACATTGCAAGTCGTTGCCCTAGGTTTGAATTGCAACTGAAACAGATCCTTCTTTGCCAGTCGCTGGCCAAAATAGGTTGTTTGTGAGAACACTGTTTTCTCCAGTATTTATAATCTTACCGCTCTGATAGAATCAAGACTAAAAAATATGGCTAAAAATACCCGTTACAGTTTCAAAGGGAAATCTGTGAAAAGCGGTTGATTCCATTGGGACTGGAGATCACTGGAAAAACGCAAGACAGATTCTATACTGTTAATGTTTTTGTATGATTGTCAATAATTAATTGATAGTAAATAAGAGCGGACGGCCGATACCATCAAGCGAAAGTACAAGGCACCACCATCTAGCCTTACAAATTCCATCAAGATATAAAACTTAATGGCTATTTACAGGGAACGTTTATTCTTTTAACGCACCATCAGGGAATAGAACTCTTTATCAACAAACAACTGTGGCCTTCAAAATTCAATTCAGGCATTTCAGGAATACCTTGTGTTCTGAATTTACAGTACATGACTGTAGACAGTATTCAGTCAGCTGATTGTGATCAATATTAGACAGAAACAACACTGAAAACTTATTTGCATTTCATACGCTTAAACTGCTTACTATACCCTCAAAATATATGTGATCTTTGAAACAGATTGTCTTCGAGACAACAGCCGGTCCCAAGCCCGGATAAAGGAGGAGGGTTGGGCGTAGGGTTAGCAACCCACCCTGTAAAAAACCCCACACCCTACAGAAACATTCATAACTACCCAAGAAACTTCAGTCCTGGGAGAAGAGGGTCCTGCTCCGGCAGGACGTATGACGTGCTGGAGCAAAAGCCAAAAGGAAGTTTCAGTGCCGACAACCCTTATGTCAACCAGGACGACCACCACCATCGGTGCATGGAACGTCAAGACCATGTACGAAGCAGGGAAGGTAGCACAAATGTCAGCAGAGTTGCGCCGATACAACATCACCCTGCTAGGACTGAGCGAGACAAGATGGCTGGTCAATTAAGACTGGCTACAGGCGAACTCTTGCTGTACTCAGGACACGAAGATGAGAATACAGCACACACTGAAGGTGTAGCAATCATGCTTTCAAGAACAGCACAGAAAACTCTGATTGGATGGGAAGCGCACGGTCCAAGGATTATAACAGTAACCTTCACCACCAAGAAGAAGAACATCAAGATGAACGTAATCCAATGCTACGCACCCCCAATGACCATGACGAAGAATCCAAAGACAGTTCTATAACAGACTGCAGGCAGTCCTAGACAAGCTTAAGGACAAAGACATCAACATCCTAATGGGGGACTTAAACGCAAAGGTGGGATCGGACAACAGAGGCTATGAGGAGGTAATGGGACAACATGCCCTTGGAGAGATGAACTAAAACGGAGAAAAATTCGCCAACCTCTGTGGACTAAACAACCTTGTCATCGGAGGCAGCATCTTTGCCCACAAAAGGATACATAAGGCCACCTGGGTATCGCCTGGCCATGTCACCGAAAACCAAATAGACCATCTCTGTATCAACACGAAGTTTAGACGATCTCTTCAAAACGTGCGAGTGAGAAGGGGAGCAGACGCAGCATCAGACTGCCACCTTCTGACTGCGAGACTCAAGATGAAGCTGAAGAGAACTGACAGGCAGGCTGAAGTACAACGTGAACTTACTGAAAGAACAAACAACTCAGGCAGCTTTCACCGTGAGCCTGAAGAACAGATTCCAAGTACTACAGGAGCTTATCACCGAAGACACCGATGTCCACGACCTTTGGAAAAGAACGAAAGACACCTTCACAGAAACATGCCAGGAAGTGCTTGGGCCAAAGAAGAAACAACACAAAGACTGGATCTCAGTGGACACCATTCAGAAGATCCAAACCAGAAGACTCAAGAAAGAAGCAGCCAACACAAGCTGCACAAGAGTCAGCAAAGCGGCAGCAAAAAGCAGAATACATACAGGCCCACAAGGAAGTGAAGAGGAATTTGAAAAAGGATAAAAGAGACTATATAGACAGCAGTCTCAACAGACCAGCACCTGAGGACCCTCCAAACATTCCTGAAGCAGATACCGACATTGAAATAAACTGTGATCCACCAACAAGAGACGAAATCATCCGGGCCATTAAGAAGATGAAGCACGGCAAGGCAGCCGGCCCAGATGGAATTCCCCCAGAAGCCCCAAGAACAGCCGAATGCTGCTACCGCTTTTTATGAAGATCTGGGAACAGGAAGAAATACCAACAGACTGGAAAGATGGACACATCATCAAGCTTCCAAAGAAGGGAGCAGCTGCGAGAACTACAGAGGCATCACACTCCTGTCAGTACCAAGGAAAGTGTTCAACAGGATACTTTTAGAGAGGATGGGGACGCAGTGGCTCCTGGACCACCAGGCAGGCTTCAGGCAGGATAGATCCTGTACCGACCAGATTGCCACACTACGTATCATCGTCGAGCAGTCCCTGGAGTGGAATTCCTCACTTTACATCAACTTCGTGGATCTCCGCAAGGCTTTTGACAGTCTCCATCGTGACACCCTTTGGCAGCTCCTACGACACTACGGAATCCCAGGCAAACTGACACGATTCATCAAGGAATCGTACGAGAGGATGGCTTTGTCAGGTTGTTCATGGCGGCCAGTTAACACGTCGCTTCAACGTAAGGACCGGCGTACGTCAGGGATGCCTTCTGTCACCATTCCTGTTCCTCCTCGCCATGACTGGGTGATGAAGCGGACGACAGATGGACAGAGGGACGGCATCCAATGGACCCTTTGGACTCAGCTAGACAATTTAGACTTCGCCGACGACCTCGCTCCACAATCGGCAACAGATGCAGAACAAGACCACAAGCTTGGCTTCCAACTCCTCCCAAGTCGGCCTTCGCATCCATCCTGACAAAACCAAGATACTGAAGATCAACGCCTCTAGCACAGAGGTAATGAAGTTGGGAGACAACAACTTGGAGGAGGTAATGTCCTTAACGTACCTTGGGAGCGTGATCAACCAGCAGGGAGGAACAGATGCAGACGTTAAGACCCGCATCTTACAAAGCCCTGAAGAACATCTTGGCGATCGCACCTCATCTCATCTCGCACCAAAATCCGCCTGTTCAATTCCAACGTCAAACAACAAAGATCTCTGAGAGAGAACCAACCAAATGCCAGCAGAAGAAGAGATCACTCCCTGAGGAAACCACCGACCAACATCACTCGCCAGGCCCTGATCTGGAATCCTCAGGGGAAGAGAAGTAGTGGCAGACCCAAGAACACTTGGAGAAGGGACCTGGAGGCAGACGCCAAGAAAACCGGCTGCTCCTGGGGGGAGCTAGAGCGGATCGTCCAGGACCGGAGACAGTGGTGGGCGGTTGTGGATGGCCTATGCCACCTCCAGGGGTTCAAGGCTTAAGTAAAGTAAGTAAAGAAACAGATTGTCAATACACACTTCTATCAAAAACAAACATGCTAATCCATGTCCGAATCATAATACTAATTGGAAATCAATGTTTTACTCATTTGTGTCATATTGTCTCACTTATATCGATGCATCACCTGCTATATTCCTAAACTTTCAAAGCATTTATGGAAGTTGTTTCCTTACTGTGGAATAAGACTTCCTTATTTTTGTCCCAATCTAAAGAATGGAGCTATTTCGGAAATTCTAGCTTAGAGAGAGAGAGAGAGAGAGAGAGAGAGAGAGAGAGAGAGAGAGAGAGAGAGAGAGAGAGAGAGAGAGAGAGAGAGAGAGAGAGAGAGAGAGAGAGAGAGAGAGAGAGATGGTTATTTCTTTCTGGTATGGTGGAGAAGACCGAAGCACATAGCCATGGAAACCACTTTGTGAACTGATAAACTCTCATGCTGTGTGAGTGTAGTTCTACTCAAGGTACAGGGACTTGCACATGAATTGGAAGGAACAATTATAATGAGCTCCAATCTTCCAAAAAGGATTTTTAAATTAGATATTAAAATACTGAATATGTTGTTGAATTTTAAAAGCATTTTTTTCTTTATTGACAGCAAAAATAGAATATTGTTTTTGCACTTTACGTACATTTCTCGACTTCTGTTTATAAAAAACGTGTCCCAAAACCAGCAATCATTTCGCAGTCTAAATTTATCTAGATTATTTACCTTATACTTAAACTCATGATGAATACAAAAAATAAAATATAATCGAAACACTGAATTTAGATCTTTACTTTCAAAAGATCCTTAATATAGAGAAGCTCAACTTTTTACTTGGGGACAGAATTTCAGACTTGTCATGGATTCTGTTGAAGAGTACGCCAGACGTTGGGCTAAATTAGAAGATGTTGAGCTTGCTACCTTATAGGACTGGATAAAGGTTGTGAGATCTTTCGTTAAAACTAGAATTGCCAAACTTAAGTACTAAACCGTCTTCAGTACTCAAGGATCCAGAAATCAAGGCAATCCTAACAGACACAACAAATAAGCTGATAAGGCTTCCAACAACGTTATTATCGTTTGTAAGAGATTCTACCTTGAATATCTTATTAAGGAGCTTGGTTTAGATAGTATATCAAATAACCCTGCATAAATTTGAACTAATTTTACCAAAGATGAAGTTCTTTCCAACCATAGGGTCTCGAGTCTTTCGGTATCAATCTTAAACGCTTGATCTTCCTTACTTGTATTGAACCCTGATTCCTAAACTCCATAAAAATTCATACAAGGAAAGATATATGGCAGGCTCATCTAGATTTACTACTAAATCATTATCATACTCTAACACAAATTTTGACAATCGTCAAAGATCGTCCTTCAGTCTTATTTAGTAAAAGTATATTCTACATCTAGAATCAACCAAATGTGGCTTCTCAAACATTCTAAAGAATTATCATGTAAAAAGTGTAAAAACATTTGATTTTTCTACACTATACCTCATTCTAAATTGAAAAAAACGTCTTTAAATAATTATTCACTTGTCTTTCTTTTACAAAAACGCTAAGCCAAGATACAAATATCTGGTGCTGAACAGGGATTCTGGTTATTTTTTCAAGCATCATACGGATTCCAAACAAAAATATTCTGAGATACCATCAACAAAATGTTGGAGTTTTTGATAGATAACATATTAACATATTTGTTGTGTTCGGTATTATAGTTTTTCAGCAAACGATCGGAATACCGATGGGTACAAACTGTGCACCATTGCTTGCTGATTCGTTTCTTTATTCTTATGAAGCAGAATTTATGTAGAACCTTGTTAAATCTGGAGAGAAGACTGTCGCCAAATCATTCAACTCAACATGCAGATATATAGATGACAATCCTAAATTTGGAGACTATATAAATGGCATTTATCCTAGTGTGACCTTGAAGTAAAAGACACGACTGATTCCTCAAGTTCTGCTTCTTATTAAGACTTGTACCTGAATTATGACGCACACGAAAGGCTACATTTGAAACTTTTTGACTTCAATTTTTCTATTGTCAATTTTCCTTTTTTATGCAGCAATATACCTGCTTCTCCTGCTTATAGTTCCCAATTAATACGCTATGGTAGAGCTTGTTCCCACTACGGAGACTTTGTACAACGAAGTAGGCTGCTTGCAAATAAATTGTTGACTCAGGGATATTGCAAGCCTAGGCTTATCAAGGCTCTCAAAAAGTTTTATGGCCGTCATCACAGTATTGTTGATAAGTTTGATGTCTCTGTGTCCAGGATTGTCCTGGATATATTTGACGTCTCATAGTTCCATGCTTCTTTCACATAATTTTGATTACACACGTGGCGGGTGTAGCTAGCTTAACAGGAGATGCTTACCCTTCCGGAGCACTGCCCTGGTGGAAGTTCACGTGTCTAACCTAACTTGTCAGTACCAACGTTTTTACTTTGCTTCTGGATTGTGATTCGGACATGGGATTAGTATGTTTGTTTTTGATTACTACATTTGTGATAACAGTCGTCACTACATTTGTGGTTCGTTGCTACATATGTGACACTTTATTACATTTGTGACAGTTTCTACATACTTAGTATTATCTATCAAGTCTAGAAGCATTAAGGCAGTTATTTCAGACTTAACAGCAGTGAAAGGGCTATGGAAGGAACAACTCAATCTTTTGACAATATAGTAATTTAACTCATTCTAAGACCAATATTACGCGACTTTTATACAAATTACATTTTTCCTATGAATACAATGGGTATTTTCTATTGTGTTTCATCCATTAACATACATTATCGAGAATGTCGGGGTAAAATGCTTCAGCGTGCACTTTTATTTTTTCACCGATGTTTACTAAGGCGTTTTATTATTTTACATGCTTTAAAGTTGAAAACTGTTCTATTGCATTTGTAGTAAATTTAGCGAATGAAACAAAAACAGGATTTACAGTTGTATACACATCTTTTTTCCAGCTTTATAAAAATATTATTCGTGATTTGATCAAATTTTTTCTAATTAAATTTTCCCGCCGGCACAATGTGAATTTTTGTAAATTTAATCTCCATTAAAATAAGTTTCGGAAAGTCGGTCTTGGTAGTAACGCTTGTTAATGGTAACGACAGTTTAACGTTTTCCAACATCATGTTATATAACATACGCTATATATGCTGTAGATTTCTTATTATGCGTTTATTTGAACATTATAGTGCAGTGTACATCTATATTTTTAGATTATATTGTTATTGTGATTTTAACAACTGCAATCTGCGAAAATTTTACTTTATATAATTCAATATTATGACAAATTGGGAACAAATAAATACAAATACTTTTATAAAATCGTCTAATTACTCCCTTAGCGTAATCTTAAGACCGTTACTGAAAGTAAAAAAGAACAACGAGATTTGAACCCTAGATTTTTGCACCAACCTCGGTAAGCGACATCGATAATTTAATTGATTGACATATATGTGGATTTTGTTTTAATTTTGAAAAACGATATCTTTCTCTTGAGAAAAAAACGAAAAGAACATGAATTACTGAACTCAGTTCTTTTGTTCAACATTTCATATATAGGCGACCAAGGTAAATTTGGTTGTAAAATTTATATTAAAAGTATAATGATTTCACATGGATTGATTGTCTGTAGTTCTAATATTAAATTAGTGAATATGAGAATTTTGATTTTGCGCGCCGATTGTCATTGACTAGATAAAAATTATTTTGACAAAAATTAACTGTTACGAGTATATCGTTAATTGAAACGATTTATTTTAATTTTAATTACTGTTTTGCTTGTTTATTGGACATTAAAAGAATCCCTTCGTCACTAATCCCTTTGCAGATTCGAAACGTATCAATTCTCAGTATCGGTAGTGATGACGTGAGTTACCGATGTTTATTATGGACTGTTCAAAATAAAAACTGAAAACCTTACTGTCAGAATCTTTTTACAACTTGTTACATGGTAATTGAAAAGCTAACAAAAAGGCGTTAAGCGTTTATAGTTCAGATATTAAAAATCTAACAAAAGAGGGGTTTACGAAAAATTTCCAAATTATTACCTACTTTAATTCGCGCTTTTTTAATACAGTATGCGGCGAGAACTTATATTAAAAAAAGAAAGAAAAGTATGAAAAAATTATAGATAACATAATTCAAAGTACATAAGACATTGAGGGCAATAATCATCCTTCAACAGAGATAAGATTTTGACAACAAAATCAAAATAACCCTAAAACCAAAACTGATGTACAGGCTTATGAACCGAATCTATTAACAATTGATGAAAATAGTAAGGATCATTTAAGCGGACAACCATTTACAATTATACCACCTAAAACATTTTATCAGTTATATATACATGTACAGTTGGTGAATTTATACTCAAACGTATTTTCACAATTATGTTGAAGAATTAACACGTTAATATATGTTGTTTAATAATAATCATTTCCTGTGTTTCAAACGTGCTGAAATAATTAAATTTGTTGAAATGCCTAATTGAACATTGAAAAGGGACTTTTTTCAATTTACACCCAAGTCAAGATTGTTTCACATATATTGAGATGTAACAAGCTATTTGTATAATTTTTATATTTAAATGGTTGTTGTGTGCAAAAGAAAAATAACATATTAAATATGACAACAAAGTCAAGATTATTTGACTTATGTTTCACACATGGTACCAACTATTTGTGTAATCATTTACACATTTGACATTTAAATGGTTTGCAATAGAAAATTACATGTTACATTATTATTGATTTATTAAATGACATAAAATTTATCATGAGTGAATAAGGTTCATGCTACACAAAATATGGAGACATTCCATGTAAAGATTGTGTCTCAAATCATTTTCTATTGCACTATTGCACTATACCTTAAGCAACCCGTGTATCACAAATTTCAACTGTTTCATCGTTTTGCTTTCTAGTGGTTCATCAATGAAGTAGCCTGGACCTTTTTGATTATTAGTATTAAACAAAAAATGATCTTCTGAATAATTAGAAAATCATACACATCTTTGAAAGCTAAGAGATCTTTGTACAAAAATCTGTGTCTGTCCAAAGTAATTTTACTTTCCCGGTGTAATTTTTCATAATGTGATTATAATGGAAGTCAAACATAATTGTTTTACTCAGATCCAAGATGGAAAATCGTAAATAAATAAGTTTGTTTAAATATAAGCATGATTTATGGTGTTCTAAACCTACAAAGTCGTTGTTGTAAATGACAAATCGCTGAAAGCTTGATTTTGAAACTTGATTTCTAAATTTCTTTTGAGTGTGAATGAGTTGAAAATAAACTCTTTTACCATAGTCACTCTTATAACACACTTTTATTTATTAACTTGAAATCTTTTTCATTTTTTGTTGTAAAAGCAAGTAATGATACATAATTTATAAAAGTTTCAAATCCTAAAAAGTTAATACCCTGATAAAAAAGAATATATTATCCATTTTAAGTCCTGGAGCATAAAATGATAAAATGAGGTCATCCAGGTTATAGAAGCACGTGCTTTTATATCTAAAATGTTCAAAACAATCAGCTACATCACATATAGGTCATGGTTATTCACCAAGGTTTGCTATATCAAATGTTTGCCTAACAGTCTTAGCAAAAGGCATTATCAGAGGTAACATGACTTTTAGTTACATTGACTAAAATTATAGGTGGAATATCAGTTTCATAAAATTTACTTTCATTGTCAACATATTCATAACAATATATACCCATTTTAAGTAAAATAGTAAAATTCTAGCCTCTTTTTCATTTGGAAATTTTTCTTTTAAAACTTAAAATGTTTAATCCACCTTTCCTTTGCTAAATTTTCATACAAAATTCTTAACACCCATTCTCAGCAATAAGGCCCAAATAGTGTTATACTACAGTATAATGAATTGGCTTTGGAAAAGACCAAAGAATAAATGTACCAACAGAAACTACACATTATATCTACAATTATCAATCACAGTTTTCTAGTAAATCCATGTATTTGATTATTTTCAAATCTCATAAACCTTCAAAATGATACAAACGTTACTTGTTACCGGGTAAGGTTTTTATGTTTTAAATCGCCAAATCTTCAATATTTGGAAAGTAACAAAAATTTAAAGAATTGCTTTTGTTAGTGCTGCATTGTTGTCATATCTAAAACTGGTTTCTGATGACAATGCAAGCTACTGGTAAAATCTGGTGCCAAATAAAGATGTGTTACCAGCTGTCGGATACAAACGTTACCACATATAAAACTGTCTCCATGGTTATCATATATTAATGTCATACTTACCACTGACGTGGGCAAATTGAAGCTTATCTTACGCATACTTAACGGAACAATAAAATTTTCAACTTAACAGTCGCTATTGGGCCTGAACAAGCATGACACAAAATTGAATGGAAGGTTTTATTTTCATCAATACTTACGTTACGTCATTCATATGGTTAAATATTTTATCCAAGTCAAAATTAATATATTGTCAAACGAAGTACTTTGATATAATATTTAAAATATATCATCTTTATTCCGCACAAGTTCCTATTATTTAAACCACATATTGTAACAGTTGAAAAAAATACATACGTTACCGATACATACGTGATAACATCATTTGAAAATATACCTAAATCACGTCAAGTGACCACTATAATTTGTATAGTTCTAGATTTAAATTAAAGAAGTGTGCATGTGAAGTTTTAACCACATCGATTGTTGTTAAAATAAAAATTCTCAAGCAAAAGTGAAACAGTAGAAGGTGACCTCTTTGGATGGCAAGAATCCATTCAAAAATTTCAATCTGAAATAATACATCTGACTATATAGATGATAAACCTTGTCATTTCCTTTAAACCCATGATGGTATGTCTACCCTTGATCCATAGTCTGGAATTCATTTTCCAAAAAATGATATATACGTTACTATAGGTAACGTATGTAATTAACACAAGTAACGTATGTATCAGTACTTTCATGTCAATTACAATGAAATAGTTACGCAAGCTGTCATTCAAGATACAACAATTAACATACACTTAAAGTTTCTAGTTTAGTTACGTGTAGAGAAATTAAACAATTTTCAACTTCAAATTGGATTTTGAAACGATAGATGTCACTGGTCTAATTTATTTGGATAATTTTCTCATTAATTTGAATGCAGCATTGTTCATTTTAGTATTTGTTATACATACAAATCAAATACCTGCAATTTCATAAATTCTGATTATTAAAGTGTAAATGCAGCGTAAAACAAAACTTCAATGGTCAAATGGGTGGTCAATATACATCCATATATCTGTAGACCCCCAGGTAACGTAAGTATTGGTATCTACGTTACTGGTCTGAATTACAAACACATTTGCTGTCTAATGTTTCATGATGGATAAATCATGTCTTGAAATTCAGTCAAATTACAGAGATAAAGAGAATGGGATATGATCGGAGTTCTAAATTGAGGAGAAACTAAGAATTAAACTGAAAAAACAAACCTACTATTCCATGTGTCCGAATCACAAATCCAGAAGCAAAGTGAAAACTTTGAAACTGACAAGTTAAGTTAAACACATGAACTTCCAGAACAGATAGCCGCCAAGGATGTTTCAGATAGTGGTTATGTCTCTTTGGAACCAGTCCCTGTTACATCATTAACTACAGTGGTCATACTCTTCTTAGTTTTAGGTTACCTTCTATTTAAACTAGGGGTAAAAACTATACAAGTTCTGACCAGAAGCTAAGAGGGAAGCTTAATGTAATGTATCTAAAGACGTTAAAATTTTAAAAGATAAATCATGAGAAAGAAATTTCAGATAGAAAACTTTCATATTAGAAAGGATAAAAGAGTTACATTTTCAAATGAGAAGTTAACATCATGAAAGCAAACAAAGTGATGTATCCATTATTGACTTGACACCCAACAAGCGAAGTTCAGCAAGAAAAAGTTCTTCTTGGTAACACCTTATTAAAAAATATTAAATACATGTATAGTGATAGAATCAACAGCAAAATATGAGTGATTTTGAAAGACACCATATACATGTTATGTTTAGCAATATAATTTTCCAACAATAATCGGTAATGGGCCCAAACTGTGCATCATTGCTGGCTGATTTATTTCATATTGCAGCAGAATTTATGCAAAACCGTTTTTAACTTGAAGGATGACTGTAACAAAACCATTTAACTCCACATATACACAGATACATGATGTCTGGTATAGGATTTTATAAATTCGAAGGCTTTTGTGAATGTCATCTATCTTAAGGATATTGAAATAAAAGATACAACTGATCCTTCATGTTCTGCTTCATATTGGGACTTGTACCTCAACTATGGCACCCACGTGGACTTTATGAAACGAACCAAACTGCTTAATTACTAATACCAAAATACAATGGACATTGTTGATTTGTTCTCACCTTCCTGGTGAAAGTTCGTGTGTTTAACTTTATTTGCAAATTTTCAACGTTTGTTCTCTGCTTTGGGATTATGAAATTGGCATGGATCGGTATGAGAGACATTTTAAGTCACATAATTGATTAAAAGATAATTAGAAGAAAAAGAGATCGACTTTAAATAAATTGACTGGTATAGACAGTAAATGTTTGTAAAAGGCACATAGCATGTAAGATTTTTCAGTCTATCCTGAATTTAGAAACAGTATAACCAATCGGGTGGAGAAAAAAGTTGTTAGAAATAAAGGATCAGTCCAGATTTCAGGTTTAAAAACTAAATATGAAAAGTACTACTGGAGAGAAAAATACAGACAGTGGTTCCTTTAAAGATATAACATTTTAATCACCAATTAAGACTTTCTCATTCCATCAGCCTTTTTTTAGAATGTAACTCGGGTATATTTTATTGAATTTCTTTAAAGGAGGACATGTCACTGAGTGAAGAAGTTTTAAACCCCAGTATGTAATTGTTACATACGTGACTAAACAGTTACATACATTACTTACTTAAATCATTATATTTGTCACTAGAAAAGTGAACATTTACATCGTGATAATTGATAATTTTAAAAAGCTTTATATCTCGTGTTGTCTTAATTAAGAAATTGAAGACTTCATTGTAAACGATACCATGTACATAATCTTATTATCGGTTAAACTGTTACATACGTTACCGATAAATAGTTTTTGTCATTTCGCTAGAAAAGTGAACATATATACCAATATCATGTTTTCTATTGATAAGTTTTACAATTTTATTATGGAAAACAAGAGTTAATAATTTGTAATATAATATATTTTGGCTGTCTTTATATTGACTCAAAGTCATCTAGAGATGCTACATACGTTACCGAATACACTGTTTACTTAAGTGAAAATTATCTTGAAGATAATAAGTTTTGTACAGTTCTTTTGGTTAGCAATTTCATCAAAACATATTTGCATTTTGATTTGAGTGTTGATTAATGACTACCTGTTTGAAACTTTGTTTCTGTTACCAACTTGAGAATACAGAAATAAATTTATTGTATTTTTGCGTAAAAATACTTTAATTTCTGTAGACTACAAACATCGTCATTATCATTTCGATATGCCGAAGTGGTCTCAAGGCACATTTTTAAATTAATAACAATGTAACCTAATGTTCAAGCATAATAAACATATAAATACCACTACCTGGTTAGAATATGATGAACTTTAACTACGGTCACGTAAATATCAACTCATTTAAATACAAATGGTATGTATGTAACAATAAAGTGAAATTACAACCAAAATAATCAATTGGTGTTAATAATTTTGTTGTTTCTGAATCCTCTGATATGTCAAGTCTGAAAATACCAGAAGTTCATTGCTTGTAAGACTTTTATTTTTCATCATCTTGAAATAGTGAATTGGGCCTTATTACTGAGAATGGGTGTTAAGTGAGCAAACTCAAACTGATACTTAAAGTCACATATTGCTCTGAACTACAAATTTATTTGCAATGCATGATAATTTCCTGTTTTTAAATTTTCTTAATGCAAAACAAATTATATGACTATCAAATTTTTCATTCCATGAAAAACAACTGGTATGAAAGTACATGTATCGTGTTTAAAATTTAGATTACAACCTTGACAACTAGCTCCATGGTATTTTGATGTTACATGTACAGTATAACCTGTTATAAAGTCCACCTCTTTAATATAAAGTCTACCTGTCTATAGCAACCGGTCTGAAGTATCCCCAATGGATTTTACTATATAATGACACTGTATATAAAGTCCATCTGTCTAATGTGAATAGAGTCCACACTTTTCAGTCCCAACTGACTCCTCAACCTGTCTATAAAGTTCACTTTTTCAATCAACTTTTCATTTTTTAGAATTTTATGAATTGTAAGTGAAACAAAATACATGTAGTTTTAATCCTTTGTAATTTTTATATTCTGAATGCATGAAGGTTAGAATATAATTATAATGATAATTCTATGTATATATAGTGACATTTACAATTTTCTGTAAAAGAGTAAAATTTTGAGGAATTAATACATGAACTCATTATTCTCATGTCAATGACTGAAGCCATAAGACCAGAAGGTAAAATAGTCTTTGTTATTCACACCTTGCTTATTAAGAAAAGACAATTAGTCAGGCATATACTGATTAGATAAAATGTTACAGATTAAGATTAAACTTTTAAATATTTTATAATACATGTGTATTTAATTCTGAATAATCAATTAAAAAATTATTCTTTTTTTTAAATATAAGAAATAAATAAGTATTTTAATAGGTACCACATATTTTTCACTCATTTCGAAAATAAATGTTTACTCGTTCATAAGAGGTGATCCTCTATATAAAGTCCACCTGTGTATTAAGTCCACTTTTGCTCAGTCCCCAGTATACACAAGTTATACTTGAATATGGCAATGGTCACAAACTTCTCAAGTAGTTTCAGAAAACACATTCTCATAAATAAATATGACAAACGGTGCTATTTTGGAAATAACCTCATCTTCGAACATTTCAAGTGATTTGATATCTTCAAATAAACTACACAAAAAATTGACTAACTCGAGATCCCCTATAAACTACATGTATAGTATCTACGCTCACAACTTTATACGCATGGTTCTAGTTTTGCCATTTGTGTAGTTGAGGAAAAGTCAGGATCAGGATCACAAGCATTCATTCGCTGTGAAAAAGGTTTCAGAATATATAATAAAAGGAATTCTAAGCTGTCAGTGAATTTCAAAATATAATTATCACCTTTTTTAGGATATGTAACATGTTATGTATCAAATCGAGAAAAATACTCTTAATGCTTTTGTAATACGTTTCTATTTGTGAATCCTTGTATTCAGCATCTGCAAAATTTATATGTTCTTACTACCAGCTTTTGTGTGAGATAAAAACCTGTTTAAATATTTTATCAAACATGAGTGTGACACATAACCATTCGTTAGATAGAATAGATCTACCTCACGTTTTTTACCTTTCACGTTACCATGGGACACATGGGATAAATTCCTCCATCCTCATTCCCAAATACATTCACTGAAAAATTATTAACCTTTTTAAAATTTCGGTACATTTGAAGGAAAATGTGTACTTTTCATAATTATACTGGATTTGTATTGTCTGTAATGGATAGAATTGCACTGGATAGGCTAATATACACCATAAAAAAACTTGTCATCTTTGTTTTTCATATTTTTGATCGATTTCATATTTAATAAAGCTTTTGATAGTTCAATATTTTCACGATGAACCTTTTCGAATAAATTCATCAAAGGGTTAAAAAATTAGATAAAACGATGTTCTATATTTGAATCATTACTTGAAAACAAGACATCTTCACTACTTCGAAAATGTTGTCTTGCAATATCATGCTTTTTGTCAATTTGTCGAATCATCTGTACATAAACGTTAATAAATCATTTAATATGTTTCATATCCTGTAAATGTGAGTGTATTTCGTCTTTGCAGTGTGTAAAAATGTTAAAATACATATCATACTTGTCATCTTCATATGTAACATCTATTTGCAATATTTCCCAAGTCTTGAATTCGTTCTATGTTATCCATAGTTTTTTCATACTTTTCTTTCGAATTATAGTAGGTAATTTGGAAATTTGGTAAATTGTCGTAAACCCTTTTTTCTTAGATTTTGTGTTGCCTCTGTCCTGTCTATATTTTATATTCCAAAAAAATGAAGTAATCACTTATATCAAGAAGGTGGTAGTTAAAGTCCAAGAGATAATGGGATCCTGGTGAACGTGGCCAAAAAGTTTGTCCCTAGTTTCTGAAAACCAATTTCTTACGTGTCAAATCGTTTTCGATTTTTTAACCAGAAACAGTTTTTGAAGAAAAGCCTCTGCAAATGTTAAATTTTGGTAAAAAATAAAAATTCCAGATTTTGAAGCATTTTTTGGCAAAAACAACACAAAAATGTTCATTTTATCTTTCATTGTGGACACATGATAGATTAAAATGCAAAATCCTGACTTCGATTTTGTGTCAAAATTTTAAAATAAATGATAAAATCGATGCTGTGAACTGCGTTTTTATCATATCAAGTGTCTATGCAATTATGTTTTAATGATTCAAAGTCATAGCAAAATAATTAAAAAATTTAAGAAAAGAAATTAGGAAATATACATATTTAAACTTGAAAATCAAAAACAGTCAAGATCACAATCCCCATTAAAGTAAAATCTTTGAAACTAGCAACTTTGGCCGGGTGCTCCTTTAGCAATTGCACCCGCCACGTGTTAAAAATTAGGAATACAAATACTTTTTTGAACAACCCGACACTATAAAATAATAATTGCAAATGTGAAACATAATGCTAAAATATGGCAAACCTAAGTGTAAGGCATTTATATGACGCTATTTGATTTTATAAGATTTAAATCCATTCGATAAAGTTCAATCAGATCCCTAAGCTTTCTAAACCATATTCATTAATACTTAAAAAAACCGTCTATCAAAGATTGTAACCACATTTTACAAAACTTTGCAATTTATTCTTGCTGAATCATTTCATTGGGAAGCTATCAATTATTCCTTAAAGGATACAAAGGTAGAGACCTTTGTATCCTTTAAGGAATAATTGATAGCTATCACATCACAAATTGCCTGGCCATATTATAATGATAAAAGAAAGTGGTATTAGACACCTTTCAACCATAAGCCTGTTACACGGTGCACAGCAGAGACTGAACTTGTACTAGGACACTTCCTAATAAAATGATGCCACCAGAAAAAGTTGCAAAGTAATGTAACATTATGTAAAATGTGGCCGTAACGGGGTTTTAGTAATAATAAATATGGTTTAGTAAACTTCCTTTGTCATATAATCACAAATAATAGGTAAACACTACTACATAATATAGCCGAGGTCATAGAAAACCAGAAAAAAGGAGAATCACGGATATAAGAAATGCTTTTAGATTGAGACGTTTTAACAAAGAATATATACCCCGTAGATACTTATTTTTTTAGCTTAAATAAGCAAAGGTCGAATTGAAAAAGTGAATTGCTAACATTACCGAAGTTGCAAATATCGATGGAACAATGGGTATGATGATAAAGTAAATTGTTCTAGAGATCAATTTATATTAAAAAAATTGAATTGAGGCAATAGAGAACTGATTAAATGCGCTGTGCAAATCATCCCAATAACAAAAAAGAAGTTAAAAAAAACTGGCATAGTTAAACACGTAAACATTGGCAGGGGAAGAAGCCGGGTGCTCGGGAAGGGTATTCGCCTCCTGCCACCAAATGTGAAATCAAATTTGAAAACGAGAAAAGTCATTTCAATTCAGAACGTTTGGAAGGAAATTGAACAAAACAAAACCAGATCTCAAACCAAATTTATTGTTAGAGATTGTTGAATGATTTTGAAGGATTTGTCCAAAATCTGACTTGACACTGCCTTGCATATGACAAAGTGTTGATTGCATGTATAGAGTGCGTATACACTTACACATTTATTTTTGCGCATTGCTTTTTTGCAAATATTTTGGACTTAGTTGACTTTTAGTCGTTGTTACAATGTATTTTATATAAATGTGGTTCAACATAAAATTAAGTGTCTTTTACCCTCACTTTCCATACTTGACCCTGTTTCTAATATTTGTAGTTGTGATCTAGCATGTTTCTTAAACTTAAATGCGGCATTCATATTGAAACTTTTCATGTATAATAATTTACCGAAATGCTCCTGTTCTATGAATACAGAGTAGAATTTAAACGCATGGTTCATTGTCATTGCTTTTTTACCAATCTGAAAACATATCCGTTCACTTACATTTGTAATATTATTTGCCTCAAATATACCCTTTTGTGAATTCATATGACTCTTTTGTTACATTTATTCTTCCAATGCAAAAAGGTAAGCCATGACTTTTTAGCCTGGAGATAGTCCAGATGATAAATGGTATATTTTCACATAACCTAAAAAAGTAGTCCGCACAAAATGTTTTTACATAAAGTTGTTCTGCAACATGTCCCTAATCAGGAACTGCATGATGCCACCTTGGCAGCCTTGGGGAATTCAAGATATCCAAGATGGCGGACAAGATGGCTGCCAGAACCGTATCTTTTTATATTTATTGATGTTTAAGGTTTTTCCATGGGTTGTTGTGTTTTATCCAGTATATTAATGCTTCACTATAATACTAGTATTCAGCAAATCAATAAAATGATAATTATTGAAGCTATTCTAGCAAAATGGTCTTAGTTCTCCCATTTTTAAAAGTGCTAGAGAAGTCATACCTTTCCTTTATTGTCTTCAATTACAGTGCAAAGTCCATTCAACTTCCCTCTATGATCAAATGAATCAGCACTGGTTTGACAATACAATATAGACACAGTATTAACGTCGTCCTGCTTAGACCTGCCCTCAGACAGTATAACCACAGCAATACTCTCCTGCTTAGACCTGCTCTCAAACAATTTAGCCACAGCTTTATTTCCATGCTTTGCCCTACTCTTAAACATTACAACCACATATTTACCGACCTGCTTTGACCTGCCCTCAGACTGTACAGCCGCAGCTTTATGTCCTGCTTTGACCTGTCCCCAGACTGTACAGCCGCAGCTTTACTGTCCTGCTTTAATCTGCCCTCAGACTGTACAGCCACAGCTTTACTGTCCTGCTTTGACCTGTCTTCAGACTCTCAGACAAGTACAACCACGGCTTTACTATCCTGCCTGTTTTGACCTGTCCTCAGACCTGCCTCCAAAAAGTACAGTCATAGCTCTTAAACGTCCTGCCTTGACCTACCCTTTAGACTGTACAGATACCTACCTTCATCACTAGTGTCTGCGATCAAATTACTATAGTCTGTAACATCCACTACAATTTCACACAACACTGCCTTACGCTTTTACGTAACATTCTGTGGAATTTTTTTGCAAAGGGGCTACTCTTCAAAATGTCACTTTTAGTAGCACTTCTAGACTAGAGTCACTGTTACTACACCTACCACCCAACAAAACTCATCAGTAAATACATACCCCCTAATTTAAGTACAATTTTAGGGAACAAATCTGGCTGTACTAATATGACATTCAATATAAACATACCAATACCATGCGCAAATCATATTGAAAACTGACAAATTAAATTAAATTAAAATGTGATTTTCCATCAGGGAAGTGAGGCCAGTTGCTACTAAAAGGTTAGCACCCCCATGTTTATATAGCTACACCCGGCACGTGTGTATAACTGTTGTTCAGCTGTAAAGACAATAAAGGTTTGTCTGCATTCATTTAACATCTGAACTGCACACATAGCAGTCACCTGATGGAACCATGCCAATAACAAGACAAGGAATTCTAGGGTAGGCAACACTTTAGAAATCAAATTCTAATTCATACGCCCCTAGGTTGCACTATTTTCATGTGTAGTTTTAAGCCGATTTTGTGATGAAATGTTGGCATCAAGGTCATCTGCCACAGCCGGTATGAGTCTACAACCAGAACCAGTAATAGCTCTTGAAGTTTGTGCTGCAATTGCTGCAGCAGACGATTTGAACCTGTTCAATTCATCATACTAAATTAATGAAACCACAGTATATAAACAAGTCACGTCACAGGAAAGCCTAAATTTTGTAACTTGAAGAGATGTTGATCTATTAATCAGAACTAGTGACTAGTTTACCAATATTCAAGGCAGGGAAAGTGTTATAAAGTTTGTCTGACAACTTAAATAACAAACTAAAAAGTGTAGAGCTGGACTCTTCTATATCAAGAGCTGAATCTATTGTAGACATAACTTTCTCCACGCCCTCTTTCTTTGATATCTTTACATTCTGTGATGATCTTCTAAGTAACAACCTCTGTAGATACATCATTTTCTTCCAATTCTTCTATCCATTTCACATGTCTCTAAAATAGTGTCCTCTTTATCTCTCTTTTCGTTCAGCATTTTGATTTGAAGGCGTAGAATCTTGGCCCTTGATACCTCGGTTTTCACAGAATAAACAATATTCACAAACATTAGACTGGTTTATGTCTGACCCTCAACTATACTTTGTTCATTGGTAGTATTCACTTTTTTATTGCGTTTCAAATGACGATTAATGTGCATTATTTTCACGTGTTCTCTCCAATGTTTACTTGAATGGCATTCCATCTTCGCTAACTTTTTCATCACTAGTCAATAGTGTCCCGAAATAGATCTATTTTGATAGATTTTTCACCCATCATTAAAATGGATGAATTATGTATGTCATTAAGAACGTTTTTTGTGGCAAGTCCCAATTTCAACAATAAATTATCTACAATACGTCAAAACTGGCTTAAATATCGATTCTGTGTGAATATAAACAACAAAAACAACTTTGTTGACCACTGAAACCTATAAAAATACTCTTTAATGTGGCTAATATAACTATATATACAATATATTAAAGTTTTGTCAGCCATATCCCTCCATCTTGGATTTTTCAGTTTCCCCACTTGTGCCAAAGTGGCATCACTCGGATTATGATTAAGCACATCCTAAACATATATTATCAACAAAGAAACATTGTGCAGACTACATTTTTGGGTTTTGCAAGTTGCTCCCAGACTAAGAGGGTTTCTATATTTTCACATTTTGGGGAAGGGGAAGGGGAAGGGGAAATCAATTGATTCATGATAGCTACCAAAATTAACATTTCCGACATATATGATGCATTTTTGTATCCTACAAGCTTCTGTTTTCATTGTTACTTGAAACTTCCATTAAAAATACTTATTGTTACATAATGGCTTAAACAGGATTTTCACATTTTTATCAATTTTGGGGTAAGGGAAATAAATTTATTCGCCTCATCTACAAGCTTTGCTATTTACGACAGTTTATGTTATTAGACTCTTATATGTCAAGAAATTAAGTCAATACATAACATTCGAGATTCAATGCCAAGAAGAAAAAGAGTACATGAGATTTAATGAAAACTCATTTTCTACACTATTGTTATATGGAAAGTGCAAATTTTCATATAAAATCACCAAACATTCTCCATGTTTTATAAATATGTTGGGAACAGACGGGAGATGTATTATATTTTGTTTTAAACACTTATTGGCAAGCATGGGACAAAATAATGACTTTTTGACATTTTCGTATGTTTGGGGTAGGGGAAACATAATAATTTGCTACGGTATTAAGGTTCTATATCTCCGAAGTTTTGTAACATTTTTGTCTACAGGACTACCAAGGCTTTATAAAAATATATTGTTTGTCATATTTAATGCATAAACAACACATTTACATGAATCGAAAGACGCAGTTAACAGCATCGATTTCATCGCTTATTTTAAAATTTTAACACAAAATTGGAAACCTGCCAGTATATTTTGCATTTTAATCTATCATGTGTCCAAAACGAAAGATAGAATGAATATTTCTGTGTTGTTTTTGCCACAAAATGCTTCGAAATCTGGACTTTTTTTTTTACCAAAATTTAACATTTGCAGAGACTTCTCTTCAAAAACTGTTTCTGATTAAAAAATCGGAAACGATTTGACGCGTAAGAAATTGGTTTTCAGGGACATTTTCCTACAAGAACCAACCTTCAAAATTTATTGCCTCGTTCACCCGGATTTTAGTCATGATCTCTTGGACTATTACGAGGGGAAGTCAGAAAGTTCATAGAACAGCGTATTCAGCGAAGCGTAACACACATTTTCTTTACTTATTTAGACAACACAACCTTCCGCTATGTTAAACATATCAAGTTTATTTCTCACAACATATTTGTGTAATACTCAAAAGCATTCAAAGTTGGTGACCATCAGGTCATGTCGGCCAGCTGATGCTATCACAAAGGAAATTGTCACGTCTGTGGAGACCCTCATCATGAATGATCGTCGAATTAGGATTGATGACATAGCTAGGAAGTGTGACATTTCAGATGGGTCCCCAGAAACCTTAATGTGCAGGGTCGCTTCCAAAGACTCCAGTCGGGGGCTTCTTGGCATTTTATAATGATAACCGGAGAGCTTCCGTTTACGTTTCGTAACTGGTGATGAAACATGGATTCATCATTGGGACCTAGAAACCAAAAAAGAGTCCATGCAATGGAAGCACCCTGGCTCACCCACACCAGAGAAATTAAAAACCCAACCATCAGCTGGCAAAGTCATGGCCACTGTGTTTTGGGAATATAAGGGTGTTCTGTTAATCAATTATAAACCTGCTGGAATCTATCACTGGGGCTTACTATGCTGATCTAATGAAGCAGCTCGTAAATGAAATTTCAAATTTCTAAATAGGAAATAATCACTGGGTGCCAAATCGTGACTGTAGAGTGGGTGATTAGGTTGTTCGAACTTGCATTCACGAATCGCTGCTTGTGCAATCCTTGACTTGTGCACAGGAGCATTGTCATGAAGAAGCAATACCCCTCGGCTCAACTTTCCCCTCCTTTTTAATTAAATAGCAGCTTTCATAGGCTGCCACAGAGGCATGGTTTCAGGAACAAACCGAAGACTTCTATTTCAAAGGCCTATACATGTGCACAAGTCAAGGATTGCACAAGCAGCGATTCGTGAATGCACGTTCAAACAACTACAGTCACGATTTGGCACCCGGTGATTATTTCCTATTTAGAAATTTGAAATCCCATTTACGGGGAATCAGATTTCCTGATGATGATGGACTTAAGGCTGCCACAGAGGCATGGTTTCAGAATCAAACCGAAGACTTCTATTTCAGAGGTATAGTCTGAAAGAAAAGTGGTCTAAGTGCATCGGGGTAAATGGGGACTATATTAAAAAAAATTGTTGCGGCAATATATACCCCGTTCTATCAACTTTTTGACATCCCCTCGTATGTGATATTTTACATTCAATATCAGTTGTCATTCTTTTCTCCCATGACAGGAGAAATATTCCATTAAAGATACTTATGGTGGATATTTCTATCCTCTATGCACGTGCAAATTAGCGCTGGTGCCTTCATAATCAAAAGACAATTGCATGAAGTCATTATGTTGTGAACATGACGTCATTTTGCGGGAAAAGGACACCAAAAGCCTTCCAAAATTTAGAAATTTTGAGTGCGTTTCAAATGTTCATTCTGGGAGTTTAGAATAAAAAACTTTGTTTTGTAGTTTATACATTTTGTCTAAAACAAAATCGGGTACGTTCTTTCCTATGATGATATTTACTTTTAAGCAGAATGTTGAATAACTAATTAATTTTTCCATCTCTATGTAGATTGAATATGAATCCAAATATTGACATTAAAATGGGAGAAAAACAATCCATTATGAGTTTATCCATGTAGGATCGGGAAATCTCACCCTCGGGGTTCAACATTCAAAATTTTAACAGACGACAAATTTAGATCTAAAGCCGTAAGCATTGTCTCTATTTGTTTTAATATTCGTGTGTTGTTAGATTTAATTTTATTCATTGGTTTTAAGTGTCACATTTTTAAGTCTCCTGTTATTTCTAACAGTATCTTTTTTTGATGGAAACGCTCAGTTGTAGAGCGTTCACTCCGTAAGTGGAAGGTCGTGGGTTCGAACCCCGGTCGGGTAAAACCTAAGATTTGAAAATAGGTACCGACTGTTCCTTCGCTAAACGCTTAGACATAATAAGTGAAAATCACGGGCCTTATAAATCAAGGTCCCGTGTCACGGTAGGCGCGGCACGAGCTGCACAGGTATAAA
Source organism: Anadara kagoshimensis (assembly GCA_021292105.1). NCBI lineage: Eukaryota > Metazoa > Mollusca > Bivalvia > Arcoida > Arcidae > Anadara > Anadara kagoshimensis. The sequence goes on along the minus strand of CM037871.1, from coordinate 23,335,171 downwards.
TTTATGTACTTTCACCTAGAATTACTGACGTCTCGGTTCTTAACTGGGACGTTAAACCCTGAAAGGAACCTTCCAATCACACATCAAATTTTAATTTGCTTAAAGTGGTAGATCTGTTCAGAATTCCATTTGATAGATCCTTACTTTCTTAGCACTACTTTCTTTTTTCATAATTTTTGTGTATATTCAACGTGCACACTATCAAACTGCTATTTGGCTGCATTCGGTTATACCAGGTTCTGTTCAAGATCCTCTGTCACTTAAAGGATATGAATGCTGCGAGTCTTGCTTACTTGCTTACTGTAGGCCATTAACTCCCAGTGGAGCTTAGACGATTGACAAAATCTCTCCATCTGGCTCTGGTCTGCGCACATTTTTAAATGTTTGTCCAGTTGTACCCCTATATTTCAGTTCCATTTCTGTATCTGGTCTCAAGGTGTTTCTTGGGCATCATCTTTCCCTTTTTTTCCTTGTTGATTCCATTTCAGGGTTTTGTGATGTTGTTGGCAGGTGTCTTTGATGGTGTGTTCTATCCATCCTCAATATTTAATGTCGCTTTTGGAATTGTGTTTAAATAGGATCTTGTTTTGTGATCCACCATAAACTTTTCGTTTCTAATTTTGTCTTGCTATCTGGTCCCAGGATCACGAACAATACAATTTTTTTTTACTTTAATCTACTAGTAAGTTGTTTTTCTTAAAGAAGCTTTAAGAAAAAACTTGGATCACAAACTTAGCTTATTATTATTTTACTTAAAACTTAACTTTTCTAAGACAAGTACCAGGCCCAAGGATCATGAACAAAACTTAACTTTTTGGACTTCACTTGCTTAAGTTAAGTAATATTCGTTATCCCTGGAATCTGAAGGTGATTTAAAACAAGTTTTAATGAGAAATTTTATTAATTAATTGAATGGGGTTTTACGTGCTTTTACGTTTTTCAGTCAATATCGAGATGTCATCAGCTAAAGATGAAGTGGCAGAAATTGTACTGCACTTAGGGCAATGTGCAAGGAATGTCCTTAACATGTTACACCGCCTTGGCACGGGTCTTTAGTTTTTAACATCTCTTTCAAAGGCTCCGCGAATTTTGTTTCTAAATGCCGAGTGTTTGGCGAAAGAACAGTCACTACCTTATTTCAAGTCTAGGTCAGACCCGACCGGGGTTCGAACTCACGACCTCCCACATACAGAGTGAGTGCTATACCAATGGGGCTACCGTGGTTGCTTTTTAATGGGAACAGAACCTGTAAATCATGTGGCACTACAAGATATAAATGTAGGGCATACTATTTAAAGTGGGTGGCTGTATGCACTTGCAATGGGACTGTTGCATGTGTGAATCCATTGAATGATCATGATAGTGTGATGTTGATGAATGAAAAGAAATCGCTAGATGTGATTGATATATTCCAGAGACTCTCGTGACAATGCCCTGTCGATTACAGTACGTGCAGTACTTTGATTTGAAACTTTTAATAAATTTCAAATTATAAGCTGGGTTTAAACAATATCTGTGTTTTAATCACATGTATTTTCAAAAGAAATATCTTTTAGCATTTTGATTAATGCTGTTGTGTTGAATGTATACTTTTATTTTATTTTGTCTTGAAGTTTGTCGGAAAAATAACATTGAAATATGTAAATTTAAGCTAAAAACAGTCTTAAAAAGCTTCCTAGTCAATGCTATAATACATGAATATGCTACGATTACATGATAACAGATTTATTTAAATCTCAGAAAATATATATTTGGACAGGTATAAACAAATAAAGATTAATTTTGGGGTAAAAAACACTGATTGACCTTTTGTCTACTAGACCAGGGGTCAATCAGCTTGGCAACAGGTTGATTCTTGACCCCTAAGCTATGATGATAATGTAAGACAGCTATGTTGCCAGCTTTGAACACTCATGTTCCCCCATTGTTAAAATTTCAATTTTTTTTCCACCAGACTAATACCAGTTCTTGATGGTTCTGAGGAAAACTGTACAGGCTGGTGTCAGAGTGTGTAAGAATCTGATATGATTATGGGTAAAACCCGATGTTACTGGCCATTTTGATGATTGATTGTTGTGAATTTTGAAGAAATGATAAAGTCTTTTCTGATTACGTTTTGTGTTTTCAATTTGTTTGATGGATCATGTCTGTCAGGGCTGCTGGTTATGTGGTATTTCCTGGTAACAAACCTGGCTGTTTTCCCTTGAACCTTTTCAATTTTATAGATATAACCAGAGATCGGTAGGGTGTATATTTCACATCGATAGAGCAGCTATGGAGATGTCCTCTGATGACCTTCAGGACAAGGGATGTGATTGCTCCAGGACATGTCAGTTTGCAGCTTAAGCTACAAATATGAATGACTCTTTCTTCCACAAGCTCCTTGTTGTCGATTTTATAGGATAATTTGATCGGCGCTTTCTGTCTACAAATCTTAAGTAAGCAACGTTTGTCTCCATTGAATCCAGATTTTAAACCACTGTCTAGATATCATTGTAGCTGGATCTTATAATTTCAGAGCCGATAGGATGCATAATCAACAAAAAGATGAATGTATGGGTCTACGGACAGATTGTCGCCTTTGTTGTTGATGTATAATAGAAGCTTGGCTTATACCAGCTTGTAAAGCTTGTAAAGTTGGGTACCTCGTCACACATTTTGGACAAGTCTAGAAAAAAGGTGTCGATCTTAATCTGTTTTTTGCGGTCCAGTCAACAGATACAGTTGGTAACGTCAAGGGGGCGAGTTGGTAATGTCAAGGGGGCGAGTTGGTTAGGGGGTGAGTTGACCAGCTTCCGTCCAGTCTCTTAAGAAGGTGTTCACATGTTATTTACCATGTTTCGTGTCACTTGTTTGGTATGAATCCATGATGGTGTTATTTGGTTTGGTTAATTCTGTAGGAGAAAATCTAACGCGTAGTCTTGCAAACTATCAAACTTCCTCGATTTGAAAAATCCACTCACCCATATCATCCGTAACATCATTTGTCAATGTACACTCCTACATCTTCAGTTGCCAAGTACAACAGTCAACTAGTTTATCTAATTAGGTAACCAATGATTTGGCAATGGATACTTGGTTCTAATGAAATTGTGTTGGAAATTAGTGGGACATCGTGTGCCCGTACAAATAGATATACTGCTTGCTCCTGATGCTTGACTGGAAATAATTTAATGTAAGTGCAAGTATCGGATATATTGTCTCTCTTGCTCACATGATTGTGGGGAGTGTCATGATACTTCATGTTAAAATTCTGTTTGTATTGAGAATAATGTTCAACTTCAAAAGAAATTCAAAACTTTAGACCGATTGCAGATGGTAGGACCACCTGTTACGCTGATTTATTATTTTCTATTTTAATTACTTAAGTTGTCGCTGAAAGTGTACAGTTGCCAATAACGCACACCACTAAATTACATGCAATGATAAAACAACAAAGTTGGCAAACTGACAATATGTGTCCAGTCTTGTGATTCAAAGCCCTCACTACATGAATGGAATGTCTTGTCGAACTTGGTATACATATATATTGGCAGTTGATTCTTATTCAATCAGATATGTGGTCTTTTTCAGTCTGATTTGGTGACTTTATTCACAAAAGTAAACATATGCAATACAGGCTTTGTTGAAAGCTTATCACTAAAATATTAAATTTTAAAAAATTACCAGTGTGCACGTTTTTCCGGCGTGTATGTTTTCATCACCCAAGCGTAACTGACAGTAATTTCACACAGAGTGGCATGTACTAGCCCTTCCAAGCTTTTTTTGCCCAAAGCTTGCCGTCAAAGACGATTAGACGGTTGAACGCACGATACCATTTTCAATTAACCACCCCCACAACTTGTCCATCATAATCTGAAACCTAAGCACGTGCACACAGATACTGCGGTATTCCAACAAGAGACGTGTATTAGCCCTTCAGGCTTTTGTTCAAAGCTTACTGACAAAGACGAGTGGACGGTTGAACGGACAATAAAGATACTTTCAATTAACCAACCCCGTAACAGGCCCATCATAATTTTATCCCAAGCGTCCTTGACACTTGTCTGCGTAGTAGATTTGATGAGTACACACGCATCTCACCCCAATGACATCTCGTTTTTGTGTGTGTTTTTTTTTCAAAATGTCACATGTAATTAAACAGTCGCTATTTGGAAATTGCATTGAAAGCGACATTGAAAACTGATGCTCCGTGTCGTGGTAAGCGCGGTGCTCTAAAAACCAACCCCAGTAATTACCGAGCGCATGGCAAAGATAAATAATTTTGCCATTTCACCTATAGCTGGTTTTGTCTCGATAAATGCGATAGATTCTTGGCTGAACATAAAACCCCATTCGATCAACAAATCATCTCTGCTTGTTGAGGCCTCAGTGGCCGAGTTTTCGTGATCCTCTACCTTTCGCCGCCAAGGTTCGAATCAACGGGCTAAGATTTTCCTTAAATGAAATCTGACTAATTTACTGTACACATCCAGCTATTGGGGAAAATGTCCAATTTAAGAAGGAATCATTGTGAAACTTGCGTCTTGTCACTGTTTGCCAACAGTGATACCTTGTTCACGCACGCGCGCGACACTTATTTAATCCTTAAAACTGATGACCCCGGTGGACTAGTCTTTTCAATATTTTACCACCGGCAAAATCGTCCACCGCAAATCGCAACGGTCAGATAATTCCCACCGGAATCCATCGAAAATTTTGCTGTCACGGATTAAAAAACACCGCGGCTGGTGGAAATTCACGTATCATCCACTAAAGCTGTACTGTACAGTGCAAAACCACTAAGTATTTCTCGCACTTTGGTGTATATGCCGGAATGAAGTCTATGTACAGGTGCACGATTAAAGCCGCCTGAAAAGTTTTTTTTTCAGGGCCGATTTTCATATGAAAAGTCTGAAAACGAGCATGAAAAAAAGCAACGATATTCCTTTGCATCCGCGCATCTCTATGACTACACGTACGTCTTAAAACTAGCATTGCTTCATTCACAGTAGTTCGCCCTGAACGCTATCACCACGTGAAGCATGATACATTTCACCCAGTTTTAACTGCGATTTTAAATTAGTAACTTTATTTAAGTTTTAACACTATCCACAGAGAATTCATTTTATTCGCCTCGTGACGGCGGTTCGCCCATAATGGTGGAAACTACAGCAGAGTAAAACGAAATATTTAACCAATCAAATAACGGCTTATTACACTGAAACTCAAGAGTTTATGAATGAATGTATACATCATTCATAAATCGGTTACGGTGTATTTTCAGAATTCATACGCTGGTAATGTAAGAACTACCTATAGTGTAGCCATTGCATCGAACTTTGTTCCAAATAGTTTTAAACAATGATGCATATTCATTTTCATATTCCATACAGCATAATGTCTACATCGATTATTTGCAAACTGATACCAATGTTCTCATAAATGACGCTCACATACCCGCACTAAATTATTTTAGTTTGCGCAAGGTTTGTCATTTAGCGGTTGTTCAGCCTGTCCGCCTTTTAAAAATGGAATATTTCATTACATGAGACACTTTATGTGCGATGGAATGCTTCCCCTTGTTGGATTCCCTAGTACCCTTCAATAACCCATCTGCTTCCCCTGCTTTGCTCCCCCCATTTAGAATTATCAACGATTTTCTTACCAGCTGTTGCTGGCGGCTCCCATGACAATACTCCCAGAGATTACTCTCTGTTCGTAAAAAAATAGTTTCTGAAGCAATTAATTGCTTTAGATGTTTTAACATACAATATTATTTAAATATTTTGAATGGTATAATATTACACCCCATACAAGATTATTTCATTTATAATAAGTGACAGGTGCAGAAACCAGAGGAAAACCCGTATCACCTGGAGAAAACCTCTCAATTTTAAGCAAAAACTTTTGCACTATTGGGTCAGAGCGAGTGGTGAGCGGCACCAGAATCCGTAAACTAGTCATGTAAATAACCCAGCAATAATAGGAACTCTATAGCTGACAGGGTTAATCCTCAGGGTATGATGGATAATGGTCCCATATTTCTGAAATAAGCAACACCTAATATGATTCATTACTTTTCTTTTTGCAAGTCTTCAAGTGACCGTAAAAATGTGTGTAGCCTATTGGTGAAGATCACAACTAAAGCACCTCTCTCACACATGAAATTTTGAAGTTAGGGAGCTACACCAGATTTTAGTATATCATCAAGGTGTTAATTATGATGCAATATAGCCACACGCCCGATGAGGGAGCTACACCAGATTTTAGTATATCATCAAGGTGTTAATTATGATGCAATATTGCAATATAGCCACACGCCCGATGCAGTACCTCTGCGGGTGTATTATTAACAGAATTTGCTAGGGGTCCCTGAAAATGTAATCGCGACTGTCGTATTAACTTTGAAGCCCATGGAGAAATAATTATGTTTTTGTACTAAGATGCTGCTATTTTAAGCGAAATTTCACGAGAGATGAGAGATTGGTTGGTTGGTTGAATGTTGCTTAACGTCGCATCAGCAATTTTTCAGCTATTCGCGATGACAACTATTTAAATGTCTAACGATTACTTGTAATCTAAGAACAAGTTCATGTATGCATGAGATGTTCAAGTGTGAGTTGTTTTTTGTTCTAGTGTGAACACACGCGTGGCCACTTTATGGTGCAAACTCACTAAATGAGTATGCCAATCTAAGTCATATTATTCTGAGCTCATTTGAATTAATCAATAATCTGTCCTCCAAATACTGAGCGCCAGGTGAGAAAGCAAAGTCTAAAATGTTAACAATCTTAGGTATGGACCCGACATGGGTTTGAACCTACAACCTCCCGCTCTCAAGGCAAACGCCCCAAGAGAGAGAGAGAGAGAGAGAGAGAGAGAGAGAGAGAGATTTCACCTACAATTTCTTGTCTCCACATTTACGGTTATTGATGACAAGATAGAATGTTTTAAGTGTATTATAATGTAATAGGATTGGATTATATAAAGATATTTTACATGCCCTTACATAAAAATTTAATTTAATTCCTCTAAAAATGTGCTCAAATTTCGCCAGATTTTACTTGAGAGAGAAAATGTTCTCATATTACTGCCCCCAGTCAAGATTCTTCCAGTTAAATAGAGTCAGGGATGGGGAAACCGGTGTCGGGGGAAACAATGGACAATTAACTGACAAACTATCTTACAGTGTCCCATGTCGTTCAAATCTAGGTAGTTAGAGGCACAACAATCATTAATTGAGCACTCAGCCGCTCAGAGAATCACATATTGCAGGATAAGGACCAACAAATCTTTAGAAATAATGTACTTGTATTCAAAGATAGCAAGTGACACTTCTATCAAATTCAATGTATAAACATTTAATCTGTACTGAGTACTTTAATGACTGTTAAGGGTGGTACATTTTATTGCATGATACATGCAATTTTTTTTAAATGTATCTTCGCAAAAAAAAGAAAACAAGAGGTCCATGGGCCTTAACGCTCACCTGTGACCTTGACCTTTGAACCCATGAGCTTCATTCAAATATCAAAATGATAATTATGCCAATATTCTAACATACATGCCTATACAAAAAGTTAATAGTTTTCAAGATAATTAATCATTTAGGTATTCTTTTGCATCTGTGACCTTGACCTTTGAACCCATGACCTTCATTCATATATCAAAATGATCATTAGGATAATACCTAAATATTCTAATATACATGTCGATACAAAAAGTTTATAGTTTTTGAGATAAATAATCATTTCAGAAATTGTTCACATCTGTGACCTTGACCTTTGAACCCATAACCTTCATTCATGTATCAAAATGGTTGTTAGGCTAATACCTACAATATTCTAATATACATGCATATACAAAAAGTTAATAGTTTTCAAGATAGTTAACCATTCAGGTATTCATTCGCATCTGTGACCTTGACCTTTGAACCCATGACCTTAATCTATACATCAAAATGACCATTGCATCAATACCAACAATATTCCAATATACATGCCCATACAAAAAGTTTATAGTTTTCAAGATAATGAACCATTTGGGTATTGTTTTGCTTCTGTGACCTTGACCTTTGGAGTTTGGACCTATGGCCTTTTTCTATACATCAAAATGATCGTTGTATTAATATCTACAACATTCTAATATACATGCCTATACAAAAAGTTTATAGTTTTCAAGATAATGAACCGTTTCAGTATTATTTCGTGTCTGTGACCTTGACCTTTGAACCCATGACCTTAATCTATACATCAAAATGACTGTTGCATCAATACCAACAATATTCCAGTATACATGACTATACAAAAAGTTTATAGTTTTTGAGATAAAGAACCATTTCGGTACTGTTTTGCTTCTGTGACCTTGACCTTTGGACCCATGACCATCAAAATTATCATTGTATCAATACCTACAACATTCTCATATACATGCTTTTACAAAAAGTTTATAGTTTTCAAGATAATTACTCATTTTGGTATTGTTTTGCTACTGTGACCTTGACCTTTGAACACATGACCTTAATCTATACATCAAAATGATCATTACATCAATACCAACAATATTCTAATATACATGCCTATCCAAAAAGTTTATAGTTTTCCAGATAATAAATAAAATCAGAAAGGTAAAAAATTAGGTCATGACCTTCACAATTGACCTTGACCCCATTTTGAAAGTAATTACAAGAATATGTTAAAACTGAAAACCCCATGTCATTATCTGATCTAATAGTCAAGTTATAACAATTTAAAGCTATTTTACGATTTTTGCAAAATTAAACGCAAAAACGAACGTGTTACCTATTTTTTGTCAGAATTCCACAAAATGTACAAACTTAGAGACCATCTAGAAGCCAAATATCAAATCAGATTTTGCCTCCAATGACTGATTCTGGAGAAAAAGATTTTTTTTAGGTTTTTTCTATTTTATTAACGGCAGCCATCTTGGATATCTAATTGCCATGATTTGTACAATCTATAGTCACAATCTAGCAAGGACTTTGCACAGCAAATTAGCTTTCAAAAGGCCTGGTAGTTTCAGAGTTTTTGCTGTTAACGGACGCACGGACGCACACACGCACACGGATCATGCCAATAGCTCATCTGGGTAAACCAGATGAGCTAAAAATGTAGAAATCTACTTATTTACACACCCGCTAAACTTCAACTTTTTCACTTTAAAAAAGTGTGTAAATTACTTGGGTTTTTACAGTGCTTTTTCTTAAATACATTTTTTAAGAGATTACAAATAAAGATATCTGCCATAATTTCTTGAGTGTATTCCTTATATGGAAGAAATCGGAAGTAGACAGACACAACCGAGTAGTACCGTTCTGCGAGTTTTCCGTATATGGAAGAAATCAGAAGTAGATAGACATAACCGAGTATTACCGTTTGGCGAGTTTTGCAGATATAGCTGATGTTTATTGATCAAGGGAGATAACATAACTGCCCTGCGAAGTGTTACATAACTTCCCAAACCACAGCAACAATGCCAAAATATTTTCGCCAAAACATTGAAAATGTTTTGGAGTTAATAAAAACTTTTATGATTAAATAATACATTAGGTACATCCGTACATAAAAAATTATAAAATTCATCAGAGCAAACAATTAACAAAAGCATAGATGAACTAGAACTGTCTCTGAAAGAGGCTAATACCCCCGCTCCCAACTTTTGACCTGGGGACAAATTGTATAAATGGCCAAATTGTAATGTGAAAAATTCTGTGTATGGAAATGTTAATAATTCGGCAAAACACATGTGATGAAACCGATAATGGCAGGTGCACATGTTCTTATGATGCTCAATATCTATGCATAGTTTTAAAAAAATTGGATCATATATAATTAAGTAACAATATAATCCATCCAAAAACGGAGGTGCACATGTTCCATGTATATAGAAACATCCTGCAAAGTTTCAGACTTCTTGGTTGAAAGCTGTAAGAGGAGTTGATTACACAAAATGAGTACCCCTCATATAGAATATTGTTGAAAAATGACTAAGTTCAACTACCCGTAAAATCTGAAAAAAAATATAATCCAACCAAAATAGAAGGTGCATATGTTCAATGTATATGGAAACATCCTGCAAAGTTTCAGACTTCTTGGTTAAAAGCAGTAAGAGGAGTTGATTACACAAAATGGGTACCCCTCATATCATAAAGGTCAAAGTCAAGGTCACAGTGACTTAAATTTGGTACATGACACATCGCCTTCCCATGATGCATCCACATACCAAGTTTGATAATCCTAGGTGCTACGGTACAAAAATTCTGTTCCGGACACGAAGATACACAAGGTTTTACTATCATAGAGGTCAAAGTCAAGGTCACAGTGACCTAAATTTGGTACATGACACATCGCCTTCCCATGATGCATCCACACATAAAGTTTGATAATCCTAAGTTCTACGGTACAAAAGTTCTGTTCCGGACACAAAGATGCACAAGGTTTTACTATCATAAAGCTCAAAGGTCAAAGTCAAGGTCACAGTGACCTAAATTTGGTACATGACACATCGCCTTCCCATGATGCATCCACACATAAAGTTTGATAATCCTAGGTGCTACGGTACAAAAGTTCTGTTCCGGACACCGAGATGCACAAGGTTTTACTATCATAGAGGTCAAAGGTCAAAGTCAAGGTCACAGTGACCTAAATTTGGTACATGACACATCGCCTTCCCATGATGCATCCACATACCAAGTTTGATAATCCTAAGTGCTACGGTACAAAAGTTCTGTTCCGGACACGAAGATGCACAAGGTTTCACTATCATAAAGCTCAAAAGACAAAGTCAACGTCACAGTGACCTAAATTTGGTACATGACACATCGCCTTCCCATGATGCATCCACACATAAAGTTTGATAATCCTAGGTGCTTAGTACAAAAGTTCTGTTCCGGACACGAAGATGCACAAGGTTTTACTATCATCAAGCTCAAAGGTCAAAGTCAAGGTCACAGTGACCTAAATTTGGTACATGACACATCGTCTTCTGACGATGCATCCACACACCAAGTTTGATAATCCTAGGTTCTACGGTACAAAAGTTCTGTTCCGGACAAGAAGATGCACAAGGTTTTACTACCATAGAGCTCAAAGGTCAAAGTCAAGGTCACAGTAACCTAAATTTGGTACATGACACATCGCTCTCCCATGATGCATCCACACATAAAGTTTGATAATCCTAGGTGCTTAGTACAAAAGTTCTGTTCCGGACACAAAGATGCACAAGGTTTTACTATCATAAAGCTCAAAGGTCAAAGTCAAGGTCACAGTGACCTAAATTTGGTACATGACACATCGTCTTCCCATGATGCATCCACACACCAAGTTTGATAATCCTAGGTTCTACGGTACAAAAGTTCTGTTCCGGACACGAAGATGCACAAGGTTTTACTACCATAGAGGTCAAAGGTAAAAGTCAAGGTCACAGTGACCTAAATTTGGTACATGACACATTGCCTTCGCATGATGCATCCACACATAAAGTTTGATAATCCTAGGTGCTTAGTACAAAAGTTCTGTTCCGGACACGAAGATGCACAAGGTTTTACTATCATAAAGCTCTAAGGTCAAAGTCAAGGTCACAGTGACCTAAATTTGGTACATGACACATCGTCTTCACATGATGCATCCACACACCAAGATTGATAATCCTAGGTTCTACGGTACAAAAGTTATGTTCCGGACACAAAGATGCACAAGGTTTTACTACCATAGAGGTCAAAGGTCAAAGTCAAGGTCACAGTGACCTAAATTTGGTACATGACACATTGCCTTCGCATGATGCATCCACACATAAAGTTTGATAATCCTAGGTTCTACGGTACAAAAGTTCTGTTCCGGACACGAAGATGCACAAGGTTTTACTATCATAAAGCTCAAAGGTCAAAGTCAAGGTCACAGTGACCTGAATTTGGTACATGACACATCGTCTTCCCAAGATGCATACACACACCAAGATTGATAATCCTAGGTTCTACGGTACAAAAGTTCTGTTCCGGACACGAAGATGCACAAGGTTTTACTACCATAGAGGTCAAAGGTCAAAGTCAAGGTCACAGTGACCTAAATTTGGTAAATGACACATCGTCTTCCCATGATGCATCCACACACCAAGTTTGATAATCCTAGGTGGTACGGTACAAAAGTTCTGTTCCGGACACCGAGATGCACAAGGTTTTACTATCATAGAGGTCAAAGGTCAAAGTCAAGGTCACAGTGACCTAAATTTGGTACAAGACACATCGCCTTCCCTTGATGCATCCCCATACCAAGTTTGATAATCCTAAGTGCTACGGTACAAAAGTTCTGTTTCGGACACGGAGATGCACAAGATTTTACTATCATAGAGCTCAAAGGTCAAAGTCAAGGTCACAGTGACCTAAATTTGGTACATGACACATCGCCTTCTGACGATGCATCCACACACCAAGTTTGATAATCCTAGGTTTACGGTACAAAAGTTCTGTTCCGGACACCGAGATGCACAAGGTTTTACTACCATAGAGCTCAAAGGTCAAAGTCAAGGTCACAGTAACCTAAATTTGGTACATGACACATCGCTCTCCCATGATGCATCCACACATAAAGTTTGATAATCCTAGGTGCTTAGTACAAAAGTTCTGTTCCGGACACGAAGATGCACAAGGTTTTACTATCATAAAGCTCAAAGGTCAAAGTCAAGGTCACAGTGACCTAAATTTGGTACATGACACATCGTCTTCCCATGATGCATCCACACACCAAGTTTGATAATCCTAGGTTCTACGGTACAAAAGTTCTGTTCCGGACACGAAGATGCACAAGGTTTTACTACCATAGAGGTCAAAGGTAAAAGTCAAGGTCACAGTGACCTAAATTTGGTACATGACACATTGCCTTCGCATGATGCATCCACACATAAAGTTTGATAATCCTAGGTGCTTAGTACAAAAGTTCTGTTCCGGACACGAAGATGCACAAGGTTTTACTATCATAAAGCTCTAAGGTCAAAGTCAAGGTCACAGTGACCTAAATTTGGTACATGACACATCATCTTCACATGATGCATCCACACACCAAGTTTGATAATCCTAGGTTCTACGGTACAAAAGTTATGTTCCGGACACAAAGATGCACAAGGTTTTACTACCATAGAGGTCAAAGGTCAAAGTCAAGGTCACAGTGACCTAAATTTGGTACATGACACATTGCCTTCGCATGATGCATCCACACATAAAGTTTGATAATCCTAGGTTCTACGGTACAAAAGTTCTGTTCCGGACACGAAGATGCATAAGGTTTTACTATCATAAAGCTCAAAGGTCAAAGTCAAGGTCACAGTGACCTGAATTTGGTACATGACACATCGTCTTCCCAAGATGCATACACACACCAAGTTTGATAATCCTAGGTTCTACGGTACAAAAGTTCTGTTCCGGACACGAAGATGCACAAGGTTTTACTACCATAGAGGTCAAAGGTCAAAGTCAAGGTCACAGTGACCTAAATTTGGTAAATGACACATCGTCTTCCCATGATGCATCTACACACCAAGTTTGATAATCCTAGGTGCTACGGTACAAAAGTTCTGTTTCGGACACCGAGATGCACAAGGTTTTACTATCATAGAGGTCAAAGGTCAAAGTCAAGGTCACAGTGACCTAAATTTGGTACAAGACACATCGCCTTCCCTTGATGCATCCCCATACCAAGTTTGATAATCCTAGGTGCTACGGTACAAAAGTTCTGTTTCGGACACGGAGATGCACAAGATTTTACTATCAGAGAGCTCAAAGGTCAAAGTCAAGGTCACAGTGACCTAAATTTGGTACATGACACATCGCCTTCCCATGATGCATCCACATACCAAGTTTGATAATCCTAGGTTCTACGGTACAAAAGTTCTGTTCCGGACACCGAGATGCATAAGGTTTTACTATCATAGAGGTCAAAGGTCAAAGTCAAGGTCACAGTGACCTAAATTTGGTACATGACACATCGCCTTACATGATGCATCCACACACCAAGTTTGATAATCCCAGGTGCTACGGTACAAAAGTTCTGTTCCGGACACGAAGATGCACAAGGTTTTACTACCATAGAGGTCAAAGGTCAAAGTCAAGCTCACAGTGACCTAAATTTGGTACATGACACATTGCCTTCGCATGATGCATCCGCACATAAAGTTTGATAATCCTAGGTGCTTAGTACAAAAGTTCTGTTCCGGACACAAAGATGCACAAGGTTTTACTATCATAAAGCTCAAACGTCAAAGTCAAGGTCACAGTGACCTAAATTTGGTACATGACACATCGTCTTCTCATGATGCATCCACACACCAAGTTTGATAATCCTAGGTTCTACGGTACATAAGTTCTGTTCCGGACACGAAGATGCACAAGGTTTTACTACCATAGAGGTCAAAGGTCAAAGTCAAGCTCACAGTAACCTAAATTTGGTACATGACACATTGCCTTCGCATGATGCATCCACACATAAAGTTTGATAATCCTAGGTGCTTAGTACAAAAGTTCTTTTCCGGACACGAAGATGCACAAGGTTTTACTATCATAAAGCTCTAAGGTCAAAGTCAAGGTCACAGTGACCTAAATTTGGTACATAACACATCGTCTTCACATGATGCATCCACACACCAAGTTTGATAATCCTAGGTTCTACGGTACAAAACTTATGTTGGGGACACGAAGATGCACAAGGTTTTACTACCATAGAGGTCAAAGGTCAAAGTCAAGGTCACAGTGACCTAAATTTGGTACATGACACATCGCCTTCTAAGGATGCATCCACACATAAAGCTTGATAATCATAGGTGCTTAGTACAAAAGTTCTGTTCCGGACACGAAGATGCACAAGGTTTTACTACCATAGAGGTCAAAGGTCAAAATCAAGGTCACAGTGACCTAAATTTGGTACATGACACATTGCCTTCGCATGATGCATCCACACATAAAGTTTGATAATCCTAGGTTCTACGGTACAAAAGTTCTGTTCCGGACACGAAGATGCACAAGGTTTTACTATCATAAAGCTCAAAGGTCAAAGTCAAGGTCACAGTGACCTAAATTTGGTACATGACACATCGCCTTCTAAGGATGCATCCACACATAAAGCTAGATAATCATAGGTGCTTAGTACAAAAGTTCTGTTCCGGACACGAAGATGCACAAGGTTTTACTACCATAGAGGTCAAAGGTCAAAATCAAGGTCACAGTGACCTGAATTTGGTACATGACACATCGTCTTCCCAAGATGCATCCACACACCAAGTTTGATAATCCTAGGTTCTACGGTACAAAAGTTCTGTTCCGGACACGAAGATGCACAAGGTTTTACTACCATAGAGGTCAAAGTCAAGGTCACAGTGACCTAAATTTGGTAAATGACACATCGCCTTCCCATGATGCATCGACACTCCAAGTTTGATAATCCTAGGTGGTACGGTACAAAAGTTCTGTTTCGGACACCGAGATGCACAAGGTTTTACTATCATAGAGGTCAAAGGTCAAAGTCAAGGTCACAGTGACCTAAATTTGGTACAAGACACATCGCCTTCCCTTGATGCATCCCAATACCAAGTTTGATAATCCTAGGTGCTACGGTACAAAAGTTCTGTTCGGACACGGATGCACAAGGTTTTACTATCATAGAGCTCAAAGGTCAAAGTCAAGGTCACAGTGACCTAAATTTGGTACATGACACATCGTCTTCCCATGATGCATCCACACACCAAGTTTGATAATCCTAGGTGCTTAGTACAAAAGTTCTGTTCCGGACACGAAGATGCACAAGGTTTTACTACCATAGAGGTCAAAGGTCAAAATCAAGGTCACAGTGACCTAAATTTGGTACATGACACATTGCCTTCGCATGATGCATCCACACATAAAGTTTGATAATCCTAGGTTCTACGGTACAAAAGTTCTGTTCCGGACACGAAGATGCAGAAGGTTTTACTATCATAAAGCTCAAAGGTCAAAGTCAAGGTCACAGTGACCTGAATTTGGTACATGACACATCGTCTTCCCAAGATGCATCCACACACCAAGTTTGACAATCCTAGGTTCTACGGTACAAAAGTTCTGTTCCGGACACAAAGATGCACAAGGTTTTACTACCATAGAGGTCAAAGGTAAAAGTCAAGCTCAAGGTGACCTAAATTTGGTACAATACACATTGCCTTCGCATGATGCATCCACACACCAAGTTTGATAATCCTAGGTTCTACGGTACAAAAGTTCTGTTCCGGACACGAAGATGCACAAGGTTTTACTACCATAGAGGTCAAAGGTCAAAGTCAAGGTCACAGTGACCTAAATTTGGTAAATGACACATCGTCTTCCCTTGATGCATCTCCATACCAAGTTTGATAATCGTAGGTGCTACGGTACAAAAGTTCTGTTTCGGACACGGAGATGCACAAGGTTTTACTATCATAGAGCTCAAAGGTCAAAGTCAATGTCACAGTGACCTAAATTTGGTACATGACACATCGTCTTCCCATGATGCATCCACACACCAAGTTTGATAATCCTAGGTTCTACGGTACAAAAGTTCTGTTCCGGACACGAAGATGCACAAGGTTTTACTACCATAGAGGTCAAAGGTCAAAGTCAAGGTCACAGAGACCTAAATTTGGTACATGACACATCGCCTTCCCATGATGCATCCACACATAAAGTTTGATAATCCTAGGTGCTTAGTACAAAAGTTCTGTTCCTGACACGAAGATGCACAAGGTTTTACTACCATAGAGGTCAAAGGTCAAAGTCAAGCTCACAGTGACCTAAATTTGGTACAATACACATTGCCTTCGCATGATGCATCCACACACCAAGTTTGATAATCCTAGGTTCTACGGTACAAAAGTTCTGTTCCGGACACGAAGATGCACAAGGTTTTACTACCATAGAGGTCAAAGGTCAAAGTCAAGGTCACAGTGACCTAAATTTGGTAATGACACATCGTCTTCCCATGATGCATCCACACACCAAGTTTGATAATCCTAGGTGTACGGTACAAAAGTTCTGTTCGGACACGAGATGCACAAGGTTTTACTATCATAGAGGTCAAAGGTCAAAGTAAAGGTCACAGTGACCGAAATTTGGTACAAGACACATCGCCTTCCCTTGATGCATCCCCATACCAAGTTTGATAATCCTAGGTGCTACGGTACAAAAGTTCTGTTTCGGACACGGAGATGCACAAGGTTTTACTATCATAGAGCTCAAAGGTCAAAGTCAAGGTCACAGTGACCTAAATTTGGTACATGACACATCGTCTTCCCATGATGCATCCACACACCAAGTTTGATAATCCTAGGTTCTACGGTACAAAAGTTCTGTTCCGGACACAAAGATGCACAAGGTTTTACTACCATAGAGGTCAAAGGTCAAAGTCAAGGTCACAGTGACCTTAATTTGGTACATGACACATCACCTTCCCAAGATGCATGCACACATAAAGTTTGATAATCATAGGTGCTTAGTACAAAAGTTCTGTTCCGGACACGAAGATGCACAAGGTTTTACTACCATAGAGGTCAAAGGTCAAAGTCAAGGTGACAGTGACCTAAATTTGGTACATGACACATCGCCTTCCCATGATGCATCCACATACCAAGTTTGATAATCCTAGGTGCTACGGTACAAAAGTTCTGTTCCGGACACCGAGATGCACAAGGTTTTACTATCATAGAGGTCAAAGGTCAAAGTCAAGGTCACAGTGACCTAAATTTGGTACATGACACATCGCCTTACATGATGCATCCACACACCAAGTTTGATAATCCTAGGTGCTACGGTACAAAAGTTCTGTTCTGGACACGAAGATGCACAAGGTTTTACTATCATAAAGCTCAAAGATCAAAGTCAAGGTCACAGTGACCTAAATTTGGTACATGACACGTTGTCTTCCCATGATGCATCCACACACCAAGTTTGATAATCCTAGGTGCTACGGTACAAAAGTTCTGTTCCGGACACGAAGATGCACAAGGTTTTACTATCATAGAGGTCAAAGGTCAAAGTCAAGGTCACAGTGACCTAAATTTACATGACACATTGCCTTCCCATGATGCATCCCCATACCATGTTTGATAATCCTTGGTGCTACGGTACAAAAGTTCTGTTTCGGACACGGAGATGCACAAGGTTTTACTATCATAGAGCTCAAAGGTCAAAATCAAGGTCACAGTGACCTAAATTTGGTACATGACACATCGCCTTCCCATGATGCATCCACACACCAAGTTTAATAATCCTAGGTGCTACGGTATAAAGGTTCTGTTCCGGAAACCAAGTTGCACAAGGTTTCACTATCATAAAGCTCAAAGGACAAAGTCAACGTCACAGTGACCTAAATTTGGTACATGACACATCGCCTTCCCATGATGCATCCACACATAAAGTTTGATAATCCTAGGTGCTTAGTACAAAAGTTCTGTTCCGGAGTTCTGTTCCGGACACGAAGATGCACAAGGTTTTACTATCATAGAGCTCAAAGGTCAAAGTCAAGGTCACAGTGACCTAAATTTGGTACATGACACATCGCCTTCCCATGATGCATCCACACATAAAGTTTGATAATCCTAGGTTGCTTAGTACAAAAGTTCTGTCCGGAGTCTGTTCCGGACACGAAGATGCACAAGATTTTACTATCATAGAGCTCAAAGGTCAAAGTCAAGGTCACAGTGACCTAAATTTGGTACATGACACATCGCCTTCCCTGATGCATCCCATACAAGTTTGATAATCCTAGGTGCTACGGTACAAAAGTTCTGTTTCGGACACGAAGATGCACAAGGTTTCACTCATAAAGCTCAAAGGACAAAGTCAACGTCACAGTGACCTAAATTGGTACATGACACATCGCCTTCCCATGATGCATCCACATACCAAGTTTGATAATCCTAGGTTCTACGGTACAAAAGTTCTTCCGGACACGAGATGCACAAGGTTTTACTATCATAGAGGTCAAAGGTCAAAGTCAAGGTCACAGTGACCTAAATTTGGTACATGACACATCGCCTTACATGATGCATCCACACACCAAGTTTGATAATCCCAGGTGCTACGGTACAAAAGTTCTGTTCCGGACACGAAGATGCACAAGGTTTTACTACATAGAGGTCAAAGGTCAAAGTCAAGCTCACAGTGACCTAAATTTGGTACATGACATGCCTTCGCATGATGCATCCGCACATAAAGTTTGATAATCCTAGGTGTTAGTACAAAAGTTCTGTTACGGACACAAAGATGCACAAGGTTTTACTATCAAAGCTCAAACGTCAAAGTCAAGGTCACAGTGACCTAAATTTGGTACATGACACATCGTCTTCCATGATGCATCCACACACAAGTTTGATAATCCTAGGTTCACGGTACATAAGTTCTGTTCCGGACACGAAGATGCACAAGGTTTTACTACCATAGAGGTCAAAGGTCAAAGTCAAGCTCACAGTAACCTAAATTTGGTACATGACACATTGCCTTCGCATGATGCATCCACACATAAAGTTTGATAATCCTAGGTGCTAGTACAAAAGTTCTTTTCGGACACGAAGATGCACAAGGTTTTACTATCATAAAGCTCTAAGGTCAAAGTCAAGGTCACAGTGACCTAAATTTGGTACATAACACATCGTCTTCACATGATGCATCCACACACCAAGTTTGATAATCTAGGTTCTACGGTACAAAACTTATGTTGGGGACACGAAGATGCACAAGGTTTTACTACCATAGAGGTCAAAGGTCAAAGTCAAGGTCACAGTGACCTAAATTTGGTACATGACACATCGCCTTCTAAGGATGCATCCACACATAAAGCTTGATAATCATAGGTGCTTAGTACAAAAGTTCTGTTCCGGACACGAAGATGCACAAGGTTTTACTACCATAGAGGTCAAAGGTCAAAATCAAGGTCACAGTGACCTAAATTTGGTACATGACACATTGCCTTCGCATGATGCATCCACACATAAAGTTTGATAATCCTAGGTTCTACGGTACAAAAGTTCTGTTCCGGACACCGAGATGCACAAGGTTTTACTATCATAGAGGTCAAAGGTCAAAGTCAAGGTCACAGTGACCTGAATTTGGTACATGACACATCGTCTTCCCAAGATGCATCCACACACCAAGTTTGATAATCCTAGGTTCTACGGTACAAAAGTTCTGTTCCGGACACGAAGATGCACAAGGTTTTACTACCATAGAGGTCAAAGTCAAGGTCACAGTGACCTAAATTTGGTAAATGACACATCGCCTTCCCATGATGCATCGACACTCCAAGTTTGATAATCCTAGGTGGTACGGTACAAAAGTTCTGTTTCGGACACCGAGATGCACAAGGTTTTACTATCATAGAGGTCAAAGGTCAAAGTCAAGGTCACAGTGACCTAAATTTGGTACAAGACACATCGCCTTCCCTTGATGCATCCCAATACCAAGTTTGATAATCCTAGGTGCTACGGTACAAAAGTTCTGTTTCGGACACGGAGATGCACAAGGTTTTACTATCATAGAGCTCAAAGGTCAAAGTCAAGGTCACAGTGACCTAAATTTGGTACATGACACATCGTCTTCCCATGATGCATCCACACACCAAGTTTGATAATCCTAGGTGCTTAGTATAAAAGTTCTGTTCCGGACACGAAGATGCACAAGGTTTTACTACCATAGAGGTCAAAGGTCAAAATCAAGGTCACAGTGACCTAAATTTGGTACATGACACATTGCCTTCGCATGATGCATCCACACATAAAGTTTGATAATCCTAGGTTCTACGGTACAAAAGTTCTGTTCCGGACACGAAGAGAGAAGGTTTTACTATCATAAGCTCAAAGGTCAAAGTCAAGGTCACAGTGACCTGAATTTGGTACATGACACATCGTCTTCCCAAGATGCATCCACACACCAAGTTGACAATCCTAGGTCTACGGTACAAAAGTTCTGTTCGGACACAAAGATGCACAAGGTTTTACTACCATAGAGGTCAAAGGTCAAAGTCAAGCTCAAGTGACCTAAATTTGGTACAATACACATTCGCCTTCGCATGATGCATCCACACACCAAGTTTGATAATCCTAGGTTCTACGGTACAAAAGTTCTGTTCCGGACACGAAGATGCACAAGGTTTTACTACCATATAGGTCAAAGGTCAAAGTCAAGGTCACAGTGACCTAAATTTGGTAAAAACACATCGTCTTCCCTTGATGCATCTCCATACCAAGTTTGATAATCGTAGGTGCTACGGTACAAAAGTTCTGTTTCGGACACGGAGATGCACAAGGTTTTACTATCATAGAGCTCAAAGGTCAAAGTCAATGTCACAGTGACCTAAATTTGGTACATGACACATCGTCTTCCCATGATGCATCCACACACCAAGTTTGATAATCCTAGGTTCTACGGTACAAAGTTCTGTTCCGGACACGAAGATGCACAAGGTTTTACTACCATAGAGGTCAAAGGTCAAAGTCAAGGTCACAGAGACCTAAATTTGGTACATGACACATCGCCTTCCCATGATGCATCCACACATAAAGTTTGATAATCCTAGGTGCTTAGTACAAAAGTTCTGTTCCTGACACGAAGATGCACAAGGTTTTACTACCATAGAGGTCAAAGGTCAAAGTCAAGCTCACAGTGACCTAAATTTGGTACAATACACATTGCCTTCGCATGATGCATCCACACACCAAGTTTGATAATCCTAGGTTCTACGGTACAAAAGTTCTGTTCCGGACACGAAGATGCACAAGGTTTTACTACCATAGAGGTCAAAGGTCAAAGTCAAGGTCACAGTGACCTAAATTTGGTAAATGACACATCGTCTTCCCATGATGCATCCACACACCAAGTTTGATAATCCTAGGTGCTACGGTACAAAAGTTCTGTTTCGGACACCGAGATGCACAAGGTTTTACTATCATAGAGGTCAAAGGTCAAAGTAAAGGTCACAGTGACCGAAATTTGGTACAAGACACATCGCCTTCCCTTGATGCATCCCCATACCAAGTTTGATAATCCTAGGTGCTACGGTACAAAAGTTCTGTTTCGGACACGGAGATGCACAAGGTTTTACTATCATAGAGCTCAAAGGTCAAAGTCAAGGTCACAGTGACCTAAATTTGGTACATGACACATCGTCTTCCCATGATGCATCCACACACCAAGTTTGATAATCCTAGGTTCTACGGTACAAAAGTTCTGTTCCGGACACAAAGATGCACAAGGTTTTACTACCATAGAGGTCAAAGGTCAAAGTCAAGGTCACAGTGACCTTAATTTGGTACATGACACATCACCTTCCCAAGATGCATGCACACATAAAGTTTGATAATCATAGGTGCTTAGTACAAAAGTTCTGTTCCGGACACGAAGATGCACAAGGTTTTACTACCATAGAGGTCAAAGGTCAAAGTCAAGGTCACAGTGACCTAAATTTGGTACATGACACATCGCCTTCCCATGATGCATCCCCATACCAAGTTTGATAATCCTAGGTGCTACGGTACAAAAGTTCTGTTCCGGACACCGAGATGCACAAGGTTTTACTATCATAGAGGTCAAAGGTCAAAGTCAAGGTCACAGTGACCTAAATTTGGTACATGACACATCGCCTTACATGATGCATCCACACACCAAGTTTGATAATCCTAGGTGCTACGGTACAAAAGTTCTGTTCTGGACACGAAGATGCACAAGGTTTTACTATCATAAAGCTCAAAGATCAAAGTCAAGGTCACAGTGACCTAAATTTGGTACATGACACGTTGTCTTCCCATGATGCATCCACACACCAAGTTTGATAATCCTAGGTGCTACGGTACAAAAGTTCTGTTCCGGACACGAAGATGCACAAGGTTTTACTATCATAAAGCTCAAGGTCAAAGTCAAGGTCACAGTGAACCTAAATTTACATGACACACTCAGCCCTTCCCATGATGCATCCCCATACCATGTTTGATAATCCTTGGTGCTACGGTACAAAAGTTCTGTTTCGGACACGGAGATGCACAAGGTTTTACTATCATAGAGCTCAAAGGTCAAAATCAAGGTCACAGTGACCTAAATTTGGTACATGACGACATCGCCTTCCCATGATGCATCCACACCAAGTTTAATAATCCTAGGTGCTACGGTATAAAAGGTTCTGTCCGGAAACCAAGTTGCACAAGGTTTCACTATCATAAAGCTCAAGGACAAAGTCAACGTCACAGTGACCTAAATTTGGTACATGACACATCGCCTTCCCATGATGCATCCACACATAAGTTTGATAATCCTAGGTGCTTAGTACAAAAGTTCTGTTCCGGAGTTCTGTTCCGGACACGAGATGCACAAGGTTTTACTATCATAGAGCTCAAAGGTCAAAGTCAAGGTCACAGTGACCTAAATTTGGTACATGACACATCGCCTTCCCATGATGCATCCACACATAAAGTTTGATAATCCTAGGTGCTTAGTACAAAAGTTCTGTTCCGGAGTTCTGTTCCGGACACGAAGATTCACAAGATTTTACTATCATAGAGCTCAAAGGTCAAAGTCAAGGTCACAGTGACCTAAATTTGGTACATGACACATCGCCTTCCCATGATGCATCCACATACCAAGTTTGATAATCCTAGGTTCTACGGTACAAAAGTTCTGTTCCGGACACCGAGATGCATAAGGTTTTACTATCATAGAGGTCAAAGGTCAAAGTCGGAAAGAACCAACTTATTATGATAGTACTTGTGCAGATTATGCACTTTTCATAGTGCATCCACCACCAAGTGGTGAAAACCCAGGTGCTACGGTACAAAAGTTCTGTTCCGGACACGAAGATGCACAAGGTTTTACTACATAGAGGTCAAAGGTCAAAGTCAAGCTCACAGTGACCTAAATTTGGTACATGACACATTGCCTTCGCATGATGCATCCGCACATAAAGTTTGATAATCCTAGGTGCTTAGTACAAAAGTTCTGTTCCGGACACAAAGATGCACAAGGTTTTACTATCATAAGCTCAAACGTCAAAGTCAAGGTCACAGTGACCTAAATTTGGTACATGACACATCGTCTTCTCATGATGCATCCACACACCAAGTTTGATAATCCTAGGTTCTACGGTACAAAGTTCTGTTCCGGACACGAAGATGCACAAGGTTTTACTACATAGAGGTCAAAGGTCAAAGTCAAGCTCACAGTACCTAAATTTGGTACATGACACATTGCCTTCGCATGATGCATCCACACATAAAGTTTGATAATCCTAGGTGCTTAGTACAAAAGTTCTTTTCCGGACACGAAGATGCACAAGGTTTTACTATCATAAAGCTCTAAGGTCAAAGTCAAGGTCACAGTGACCTAAATTTGGTACATAACACATCGTCTTCACATGATGCATCCACACACCAAGTTTGATAATCCTAGGTTCTACGGTACAAAACTTATGTTGGGACACGAAGATGCACAAGGTTTTACTACCATAGAGGTCAAAGGTCAAAGTCAAGGTCACAGTGACCTAAATTTGGTACATGACACATCGCCTTCTAAGATGCATCCACACATAAAGCTTGATAATCATAGGTGCTAGGTACAAAAGTTCTGTTCCGGACACGAAGATGCACAAGGTTTTACTACCATAGAGGTCAAAGGTCAAAATCAAGGTCACAGTGACCTAAATTTGGTACATGACACATTGCCTTCGCATGATGCATCCACACATAAAGTTTGATAATCCTAGGTTCTACGGTACAAAAGTTCTGTTCCGGACACGAAGATGCACAAGGTTTTACTATCATAAACTCAAAGGTCAAAGTCAAGGTCACAGTGACCTGAAATTTGGTACATGACACATCGTCTTCCCAAGATGCATCCACACCCAAGTTTGATAATCCTAGGTTACGGTACAAAAGTTCTGTTCCGGACACGAAGATGCACAAGGTTTTTACTACCATAGAGGTCAAAGTCAAGGTCACAGTGACCTAAATTTGGTAAATGACACATCGCCTTCCCATGATGCATCGACACTCCAAGTTTGATAATCCTAGGTGGTACGGTACAAAAGTTCTGTTTCGGACACGAGATGCACAAGGTTTTACTATCATAGAGGTCAAAGGTCAAAGTCAAGGTCACAGTGACCTAAATTTGGTACAAGACACATCGCCTTCCCTTGATGCATCCCCATACCAAGTTTGATAATCCTAGGTGCTACGGTACAAAAGTTCTGTTTTGGACACGGAGATGCACAAGGTTTTACTATCATAGAGCTCAAAGGTCAAAGTCAAGGTCACAGTGACCTAAATTTGGTACATGACACATCGTCCTTCCCATGATGCATCCACACACCAAGTTTGATAATCCTAGGTGCTAGTACAAAAGTTCTGTTCCGGACACGAAGATGCACAAGGTTTTACTACCATAGAGGTCAAAGGTCAAATCAAGGTCACAGTGACCTAAATTTCGTACATGACACATTGCCTTCGCATGATGCATCCACACATAAAGTTTGATAATCCTAGGTTCTACGGTACAAAGTTCTGTTCCGGACACGAAGATGCAGAAGGTTTTACTATCATAAGCTCAAAGGTCAAAGTCAAGGTCACAGTGACCTAAATTTGGTACATGACACATCGTCTTCCCAGATGCATCCACACACCAAGTTTGACAATCCTAGGTTCTACGGTACAAAAGTTCTGTTCCGGACACGAAGATGCACAAGGTTTTACTACCATAGAGGTCAAAGGTCAAAGTCAAGCTCAAGGTGACCTAAATTTGGTACAATACACATTGCCTTCGCATGATGCATCCACACCCAAGTTTGATAATCCTAGGTTCTACGGTACAAAAGTTCTGTTCCGGACACGAAGATGCACAAGGTTTTACTACATAGAGGTCAAAGGTCAAAGTCAAGGTCACAGTGACCTAAATTTGGTAAATGACACATCGTCTTCCCTTGATGCATCTCCATACCAAGTTTGATAATCCTAGGTGCTACGGTACAAAAGTTCTGTTTCGGACACGGAGATGCACAAGGTTTTAATCTCATAGAGCTCAAAGGTCAAAGTCAATGTCACAGTGACCTAAATTTGGTACATGACACATCGTCTTCCCATGATGCATCCACACACCAAGTTTGATAATCCTAGGTTCTACGGTACAAAAGTTCTGTTCCGGACACGAAGATGCACAAGGTTTTACTACCATAGAGGTCAAAGGTCAAAGTCAAGGTCACAGTGACCTAAATTTGGTACATGACACATCGCCTTCCCATGATGCATCCACACATAAAGTTTGATAATCCTAGGTGCTTAGTACAAAAGTTCTGTTCCTGACACGAAGATGCACAAGGTTTTACTACCATAGAGGTCAAAGGTCAAAGTCAAGCTCACAGTGACCTAAATTGGTACAATACACATTGCCTTCGCCATGATGCATCCACACACCAAGTTTGATAATCCTAGGTTCTACGGTACAAAAGTTCTGTTCCGGACACGAAGATGCACAAGGTTTTACTACCATAGAGGTCAAAGGTCAAAGTCAAGGTCACAGTGACCTAAATTTGGTAATGACACATCGTCTTCCCATGATGCATCCACACACCAGTTTGATAATCCTAGGTGCTACGGTACAAAAGTTCTGTTTCGGACACCGAGATGCACAAGGTTTTACTATCATAGAGGTCAAAGGTCAAAGTCAAGGTCACAGTGACCTAAATTTGGTACATGACACATCGCTTCCCTGATGCATCCCCATACCAAGTTTGATAATCCTAGGTGCTACGGTACAAAAGTTCTGTTTCGGACACGGAGATGCACAAGGTTTTACTATCATAGAGCTCAAAGGTCAAAGTCAAGGTCACAGTGACCTAAATTTGGTACATGACACATCGCTTCCCATGATGCATCCACAACACCAAGTTTGATAATCCTAGGTTCTACTACGGTACAAAAGTTCTGTTCCGGACACAAAGATGCACAAGGTTTTACTACCATAGAGGTCAAGGTCAAAGTCAAGGTCACAGTGACCTAAATTTGGTACATGACACATCGCCTTACATGATGCATCCACACAACCAAGTTTGATAATCCTAGTGCTACGGTACAAAAGTTCTGTTCCGGACACGAAGATGCACAAGGTTTTACTATCATAAAGCTCAAAGATCAAAGTCAAGGTCACAGTGACCTAAATTTGGTACATGCACACGTTGTCTTCCATGATGCATCCACACACCAAGTTTGATAATCCTAGGTGCTACGGTACAAAAGTTCTGTTCCGGACACGAAGATGCACAAGGTTTTACTATCATAGAGGTCAAAGGTCAAAGTCAAGGTCACAGTGACCTAAATTTACATGACACATCGCCTTCCCATGATGCATCCCCATACCATGTTTGATAATCCTGGTGCTACGGTACAAAAGTTCTGTTCGGACACGAGATGCACAAGGTTTTACTATCATAGAGCTCAAAGGTCAAAATCAAGTCACAGTGACCTAAATTTGGTACATGACACATCGCCTTCCATGATGCTCCACACACCAAGTTTGATAATCCTAGGTGCTTGTAAAAGTTCTGTTCCGGAAACGAAGATGCACAAGGTTTTACTATCATAAAGCTCAAAGGAAAAGTCAAGTCACAGTGACCTAATTTGGTACATGACACATCGCCTTCCATGATGCATCCACACAAAGTTTGATAATCCTAGGTGCTTAGTACAAAAGTTCTGTTTTCTGTTCGGACACGAAGATGCACAAGGTTTTACTATCATAGAGCTCAAAGGTCAAAGTCAAGGTCACAGTGACCTAAATTTGGTACATGACACATCGCCTTCCCATGATGCATCCACACACCAAGTTTGAATAATCCTAGGTTACGGTACAAAAGTTCTGTTCCGGACACGAAGATGCACAAGTTTTACTACCATAGAGGTCAAAGGTCAAAGTCAAGGTCACAGTGACCTTAAATTTGGTACATGACATATCACCTTCCCAAGATGCATGCACACCAAGTTTGATAATCCTAGGTGCTAAGTACAAAAGTTCTGTTCCGGACACGAAGATGCACAAGGTTTTACTATAGAGGTCAAAGGTCAAAGTCAAGGTCACAGTGACCTAAATTTGGTACATGACACATCGTCCTTCTCATGATGCATCCACAAACCAAGTTTGATAATCCTAGGTTCTACGGTACAAAAGTTCTGTTCCGGACACGAAGATGCACAAGGTTTTACTACCATAGAGGTCAAAGGTCAAAGTCAAGGTCACAGTGACCTTAATTTGGTACATGACACATCCCTTCCCAGATGCATGCCACATAAAGTTTGATAATCCTAGGTGCTTAGTACAAAAGTTTTGTTCCGGAGTTCTGTTCCTGACACGAAGATGCACAAGGTTTTACTACCATAGAGTCAAGGTCAAAGTCAAGGTCACAGTGACCTAAATTTGGTACATGACACATCGTCCTTCCCATGATGCATCCACACACCAAGTTTGATAATCCTAGGTTCTACGGTACAAAATTTCTGTTCCGGACCGAAGATGCACAAGGTTTTCTATATAAAGGCTCAAGGTCAAAGTCAAGGTCACAGTGACCTAAATTTGGTACATGACACATCGTCTTCCCATGATGCATCCACACACCAAGTTTGATAATCCCAGGTGCTACGGTACAAAAGTTCTGTTTCGGACACCGAGATGCACAAGGTTTTACTATCATAAGGTCAGAGGTCAAAGTCAAGGTCACAGTGACCTAAATTTACATGACACATCGCCTTCCCATGATGCATCCACACACACAAGTTTTAATATCCTAGGTGCTACGGTATAAAAGTTCTGTTTCGGACACGGAGATGCACAAGGTTTTACTATCAAGAGCTCAAAGGTCAAAGTCAAGGTCACAGTGACCTAAATTTTGGTACATGACACATCGCCTTCCCATGATGCATCCACACACCAAGTTTAATAATCCTAGGTGCTACGGTATAAAGTTCTGTTCCGGACACCAAGATGCACAAGGTTTCACTATCATAAAGCTCAAAGGTCAAAGTCAAGGTCACAGTGACCTAAATTTGGTACATGACACATCGCCTTCCTAATGCATCCACATAAAGTTTGATAATCCTAGGTGCTAGTACAAAAGTTCTGTTCCGGACACGAAGATGCACAAGGCTTTACTATCATAAAGCTCAAAGGCAAAGTCAAGGTCCAGTGACCTAAATTTGGTACATGACACATCCTCTTCCCATGATGCATCCACACACAAAGTTTGATAATCCTAGGTTCTACGGTACAAAGTTCTGTTCCGGACACGAAGATGCACAAGGTTTTACTATCATAGAGGTCAAAGTCAAAGTCAAGGTCACAGTGACCTAATTTGGTACATGACACATCGCCTTGCCATGATGTATCCACATACCAAGTTTGATAATCCTAAGTGCTACGTACAAAAGTTCTGTTCGGGACACGAGAGATGCACAAGGTTTACTATCATAGAGCTCAAAGGTCAAAGTCAAGGTCACAGTGACCTAAATTTGGTACATGACACATCGTCTTCCATGAGCATCCACACACCAAGTTTTGATAATCCTAGGTTCTACGGAACAAAAGTTCTGTTCCGGACACGAAGATGCACAAGGTTTTACTACCATAGAGGTCAAAGATCAAAGTCAAGGTCACAGTGACTATTTTTTGGTACATGACACATCGCCTTCCCATGATGCATCCACACATAAAGTTTGATAATCCTAGGTGCTTAGTACAAAAGTTCTGTTCCGGACACGAAGATGCACAAGGTTTTACTATCATAAGCTCAAAGGTCAAAGTCAAGGTCACAGTGACTAAATTTGGTACATGACACATCGTCTTCTCATGATGCAAACAACACCAAGTTTGATAATCCTAGGTTCTACGGTACAAAAGTTCTGTTCCGGACACGAAGATGCACAAGGTATTTCTACCATAGAGGTCAAAGGTCAAGTCAAGGTCACAGTGACCTAATTTGGTACATGACACATCACTTCCAAGATGCATGCACACATAAAGTTTCATAATCCTAGGTGCTTAGTACAAAAGTTCTGTTCCGACACGAAGATGCACCAAGGTTTTACTACCATAGAGGTCAAAGGTCAAAGTCAAGCTCACAGTGACTAATTTTGGTACAATACACATTGCCTTCGCATGATGCATCCACACATAATGTTTGATAATCCTAGGTGCTTAGTACAAAAGTTCTGTTCCGGACACGAAGATGCACAAGGTTTTACTATCATAAAGCTCTAAGGTCAAAGTCAAGGTCACAGTGACCTAAATTTGGTACATGACACATCGTCTTCACATGATGCATCCACACACCAAGTTTGATAATCCTAGGTGCTACGGTACAAAAGTTCTGTTCCGGACACGAAGATGCACAAGGTTTTACTACCATAGAGTCAAAGGTCAAAGTCAAGGTCACAGTGACCTAAATTTGGTACATGACACATCACCTTCCAAAGATTGCATCCACACATAAAGTTTGATAATCCTAGATGCTTAGTACAAAAGTTCTGTTCCGGACACGAAGTGCACAAGGTTTTACTACCATAGGGGTCAAAGGTCAAAATCAAGGTCACAGTGACCTAAATTTGGTACATGACACATTGCCTTCGCATGATGCATCCAAACATAAGTTGATAATCCTAGGTTCTACGGTACAAAAGTTCTGTTCCGGACACGAAGATGCAGAAGGTTTTACTATCAAAAGCTCAAAGGTCAAAGTCAAGGTCACAGTGACCTGAATTTGGTACATGACACATCGTCTTCCCAAGATGCATCCACACACCAAGTTTGATAATCTTAGGTTCTACGGTACAAAAGTTCTGTTCCGGACACGAAGATGCACAAGGTTTTACTACCATAGAGGTCAAAGGTCAAAGTCAAGGTCACAGTGACCTAAATTTGGAAAATGACACACCGTCTTCCCATGATGCATCCACACACCAAGTTTGATAATCCTAGGGCTACGGTACAAAAGTTTCTGTTCGGACACGAGATGCACAAGGTTTTACTATCATAGAGCTCAAAGGTCAAAGTCAAGGTCACAGTGACTAAATTTGGTACATGACACATCGTCTTCCATGATGCATCCACACACCATGTTTGATAATCCTAGGTTCTACGGTACAAAGTTCCGTTCCGGACACGAAGATGCACAAGGTTTTACTACCATAGAGGTCAAAGGTCAAAGTCAAGGTCACAGTGACCTAAATTTGTACATGACACATCGCCTTCCCATGATGCATCCACACATAAAGTTTGATAATCCTAGGTGCTTAGTACAAAAGTTCTGTTCCGGACACGAAGATGCACAAGGTTTACTATCATAAAGCTCAAAGGCCAAAGTCAAGGTCACAGTGACCTAATTTGGTACATGACACATCGTCTTCTCATGATGCAAACACACACCAAGTTGATAATCCTAGGTTCTACGGTACAAAAGTTCTGTTCCGGACACGAAGATGCACAAGGTATTTCTACCATAGAGGTCAAAGGTCAAAGTCAAGGTCACAGTGACCTTAATTTGGTACATGACACATCACCTTCCAAGATGCATGCACACATAAAGTTTGATAATCCTAGGTGCTTAGTACAAAAGTTCTGTTCCGGACACGAAGATGCACAAGGTTTTAC
The DNA here is from genome assembly GCA_021292105.1 of Anadara kagoshimensis. Classification (NCBI taxonomy): domain Eukaryota; kingdom Metazoa; phylum Mollusca; class Bivalvia; order Arcoida; family Arcidae; genus Anadara; species Anadara kagoshimensis. Next base: position 23,303,517 of record CM037871.1, on the reverse strand, counting down.
TACCATAGAGGTCAAAGGTCAAAGTCAAGCTCACAGTGACCTAAATTTGGTACAATACACATTGCCTTCATGATGCATCCACACACCAAGTTTGATAATCCTAGGTTCTACGGTACAAAAGTTCTGTTCCGGACACGAAGATGCACAAGGTTTTACTACCATAGAGGTCAAAGGTCAAAGTCAAGGTCACAGTGACCTAAATTTGGTACAAGACACATCGCTTCCCTTGATGCATCCCCATACCAAGTTTGATAATCCTAGGTGCTACGGTACAAAAGTTCTGTTTCGGACACGGAGATGCACAAGGTTTTACTATCATAGAGCTCAAAGGTCAAAGTCAATGTCACAGTGACCTAAATTTGGTACATGACACATCGTCTTCCCATGATGCATCCACACACCAAGTTTGATAATCCTAGGTTCTACGGTACAAAGTTCTGTTCCGGACACAAAGATGCACAAGGTTTTACTACATAGAGGTCAAAGGTCAAAGTCAAGGTCACAGTGACCTTAATTTGGATCATGACACATCACTTCTAAGATGCATGCACACATAAAGTTTGATAATCCTAGGTGCTTAGTACAAAATTTCTGTTCGGACACGAAGATGCACAAGGTTTTACTACCATAGAGGTCAAAGGTCAAAGTCAAGGTCACAGTGACCTAAATTTGGTACATGACACATCGCCTTCCCATGATGCATCCACATACCAAGTTTGATAATCCTAGGTGCTACGGTACAAAAGTTCTGTTCCGGACACGAGATGCACAAGGTTTTACTATCATAGAGGTCAAAGGTCAAAGTCAAGGTCACAGTGACCTAAATTTACATGACACATGCCTTCCCATGATGCATCCCCATACCAAGTTTGATAATCCTAGGTGCTACGGTACAAAAGTTCTGTTTCGGACACGGTGATGCACTAGGTTTACTATCATAGAGCTCAAAGGTCAAAATCAAGATCACAGTGACCTAAATTTGGTACATGACACATCGCCTTCCCATGATGCATCCACAAACCAAGTTTAATAATCCTAGGTGCTACGGTATAAAAGTTCTGTTCCGGAAACCAAGTTGCACAAGGTTTCACTATCATAAAGCTCAAAGGACAAAGTCAACGTCACAGTGACCTAAATTTGGTACATGACACATCGCCTTCCCATGATGCATCCACACATAAAGTTTGATAATCCTAGGTGCTTAGTACAAAAGTTCTGTTCCGGAGTTCTGTTCCGGACACGAAGATGCACAAGGTTTTACTATCATAGAGCTCAAAGGTCAATGTCAAGGTCACAGTGACCTAAATTTGGTACATGACACATCACCTTCCCAAGATGCATGCACACATAAAGTTTGATAATCCTAGGTGCTTAGTACAAAAGTTCTGTTCCGGACACGAAGATGCACAAGGTTTTAATACCATAGAGGTCAAAGGTCAAAGTCAAGGTCACAGTGACCTAAATTTGGTACATGACACATCGCCTTCCCATGATGCATCCACATACCAAGTTTGATAATCCTAGGTGCTACGGTACAAAAGTTCTGTTTCGGACACGGAGATGCACAAGGTTTTACTATCATAGAGCTCAAAGGTCAAAATCAAGATCACAGTGACCTAAATTTGGTACATGACACATCACCTTCCCATGATGCATCCACACACCAAGTTTGATAATCCTAGGTTCTACGGTACAAAAGTTCTGTTCCGGACACGAAGATGCACAAGGTTTTACTACCATAGAGGTCAAAGGTCAAAGTCAAGGTCACAGTGACCTTAATTTGGTACATGACACATCACCTTCCCAAGATGCATGCACACATAAAGTTGATAATCCTAGGTGCTTAGTACAAAAGTTCTGTTCCGGACACGAAGATGCACAAGGTTTTACTACCATAGAGGTCAAAGGTCAAAGTCAAGGTCACAGTGACCTAAATTTGGTACATGACACATCGCCTTCCCATGATGCATCCACATACCAAGTTTGATAATCCTAGTGCTACGGTACAAAAGTTCTGTTCCGGACACGAAGATGCACAAGGTTTTACTATCATAAAGCTCAAAGGTCAAAGTCAAGGTCACAGTGACCTAAATTTGGTACATGACACATCGTCTTCCCATGATGCATCCACACACCAAGTTTGATAATCCTAGGTGCTTAGTACAAAAGTTTGTTCCGGAGTTCTGTTCCGGACACGAAGATGCACAAGGTTTACTACCATAGAGGTCAAAGGTCAAAGTCAAGGTCACAGTGACCTAAATTTGGTACATGACACATCGTCTTCCCATGATGCATCCACACACCAAGTTTGATAATCCTAGGTGCTACGGTACAAAAGTTCTGTTTCGGACACCGAGATGCACAAGGTTTTACTATCATAGAGGTCAGAGGTCAAAGTCAAGGTCACAGTGACCTAAATTTACATGACACATCGCCTTCCCATGATGCATCCCCACACCAAGTTGATAATCCTAGGTGCTACGGTACAAAAGTTCTGTTTCGGACACGGAGATGCACAAGGTTTTACTATCATAGAGCTCAAAGGTCAAATCAAGGTCACAGTGACCTAAATTTGGTACATGACACATCGCCTTCCCATGATGCATCCACACACCAAGTTTAATAATCCTAGGTGCTACGGTATAAAAGTTCTATTCCGGACACCAAGATGCACAAGGTTTCACTATCTAAAGCTCAAAGGTCAAAGTCAAGGTCACAGTGACCTAAATTTGGTACATGACACATCGCCTTCCCATAATGCATCCACACATAAAGTTTGATAATCCTAGGTGCTTAGTACAAAAGTTCTGTTCCGGACACGAAGATGCACAAGGTTTTACTATCATAAAGCTCAAAGGCCAAAGTCAAGGTCACAGTGACCTAAATTTGGTACATGACACATCGTCTTCTCATGATGCAAACACACACCAAGTTTGATAATCCTAGGTTCTACGGTACAAAAGTTCTGTTCCGGACACGAAGATGCACAAGGTATTTCTACCATAGAGGTCAAAGGTCAAAGTCAAGGTCACAGTGACCTTAATTTGGTACATGACACATCACCTTCCCAAGATGCATGCACACATAAAGTTTGATAATCCTAGGTGCTTAGTACAAAAGTTCTGTTCCGGACACGAAGATGCACAAGGTTTTACTACCATAGAGGTCAAAGGTCAAAGTCAAGCTCACAGTGACCTAAATTTGGTACAATACACATTGCCTTCGCATGATGCATCCACACACCAAGTTTGATAATCCTAGGTTCTACGGTACAAAAGTTCTGTTCCGGACACGAAGATGCACAAGGTTTTACTACCATAGAGGTCAAAGGTCAAAGTCAAGGTCACAGTGACCTAAATTTGGTACAAGACACATCGCCTTCCCTTGATGCATCCCCATACCAAGTTTGATAATCCTAGGTGCTACGGTACAAAAGTTCTGTTTCGGACACGGAGATGCACAAGGTTTTACTATCATAGAGCTCAAAGGTCAAAGTCAATGTCACAGTGACCTAAATTTGGTACATGACACATCGTCTTCCATGATGCATCCACACACCAAGTTTGATAATCCTAGGTTCTACGGTACAAAAGTTCTGTTCCGGACACAAAGATGCACAAGGTTTTACTACCATAGAGGTCAAAGGTCAAAGTCAAGGTCACAGTGACCTTAATTTGGATCATGACACATCACCTTCCTAAGATGCATGCACACATAAAGTTTGATAATCCTAGGTGCTTAGTACAAAATTTCTGTTCCGGACACGAAGATGCACAAGGTTTTACTACCATAGAGGTCAAAGGTCAAAGTCAAGGTCACAGTGACCTAAATTTGGTACATGACACATCGCCTTCCCATGATGCATCCACATACCAAGTTTGATAATCCTAGGTGCTACGGTACAAAAGTTCTGTTCCGGACACCGAGATGCACAAGGTTTTACTATCATAGAGGTCAAAGGTAAAAGTCAAGGTCACAGTGACCTAAATTTACATGACACATTGCCTTCCCATGATGCATCCCCATACCAAGTTTGATAATCCTAGGTGCTACGGTACAAAAGTTCTGTTTCGGACACGGAGATGCACAAGGTTTTACTATCATAGAGCTCAAAGGTCAAAATCAAGATCACAGTGACCTAAATTTGGTACATGACACATCGCCTTCCCATGATGCATCCACACACCAAGTTTAATAATCCTAGGTGCTACGGTATAAAAGTTCTGTTCCGGAAACCAAGTTGCACAAGGTTTCACTATCATAAAGCTCAAAGGACAAAGTCAACGTCACAGTGACCTAAATTTGGTACATGACACATCGCCTTCCCATGATGCATCCACACATAAAGTTTGATAATCCTAGGTGCTTAGTACAAAAGTTCTGTTCCGGAGTTCTGTTCCGGACACGAAGATGCACAAGGTTTTACTATCATAGAGCTCAAAGGTCAATGTCAAGGTCACAGTGACCTAAATTTGGTACATGACACATCGCCTTCCCATGATGCATCCACACACCAAGTTTGATAATCCTAGGTTCTACGGTACAAAAGTTCTGTTCCGGACACGAAGATGCACAAGGTTTTACTACCATAGAGGTCAAAGGTCAAAGTCAAGGTCACAGTGACCTTAATTTGGTACATGACACATCACCTTCCCAAGATGCATGCACACATAAAGTTTGATAATCCTAGGTGCTTAGTACAAAAGTTCTGTTCCGGACACGAAGATGCACAAGGTTTTACTACCATAGAGGTCAAAGGTCAAAGTCAAGGTCACAGTGACCTAAATTTGGTACATGACACATCGCCTTCCCATGATGCATCCACATACCAAGTTTGATAACCTAGGTGCTACGGTACAAAAGTTCTGTTCCGGACACGAAGATGCACAAGGTTTTACTATCATAAAGCTCAAAGGTCAAAGTCAAGGTCACACTGACCTAAATTTGGTACATGACACATCGTCTTCCCATGATGCATCCACACACCAAGTTTGATAATCCTAGGTGCTTAGTACAAAAGTTTTGTTCCGGAGTTCTGTTCCGGACACGAAGATGCACAAGGTTTTACTACCATAGAGGTCAAAGGTCAAAGTCAAGGTCACAGTGACCTAAATTTGGTACATGACACATCGTCTTCCCATGATGCATCCACACACCAAGTTTGATAATCCTAGGTGCTACGGTACAAAAGTTCTGTTTCGGACACCGAGATGCACAAGGTTTTACTATCATAGAGGTCAGAGGTCAAAGTCAAGGTCACAGTGACCTAAATTTACATGACACATCGCCTTCCCATGATGCATCCCCACACCAAGTTTGATAATCCTAGGTGCTACGGTACAAAAGTTCTGTTTCGGACACGGAGATGCACAAGGTTTTACTATCATAGAGCTCAAAGGTCAAAATCAAGGTCACAGTGACCTAAATTTGGTACATGACACATCGCCTTCCCATGATGCATCCACACACCAAGTTTAATAATCCTAGGTGCTACGGTATAAAAGTTCTTCCGGACACCAAGATGCACAAGGTTTCACTATCATAAAGCTCAAAGGTCAAAGTCAAGGTCACAGTGACCTAAATTTGGTACATGACACATCGCCTTCCCATAATGCATCCACACATAAAGTTTGATAATCCTAGGTGCTTAGTACAAAAGTTCTGTTCCGGACACGAAGATGCACAAGGTTTTACTATCATAAAGCTCAAAGGGCAAAGTCAAGGTCACAGTGACCTAAATTTGGTACATGACACATCCTCTTCCCATGATGCATCCACACACCAAGTTTGATAATCCTAGGTGCTACGGTACAAAAGTTCTGTTCCGGACACGAAGATGCACAAGGTTTTACTATCATAGAGGTCAAAGGTCAAAGTCAAGGTTACAGTGACCTAAATTTGGTACATGACACATCGCCTTGCCATGATGTATCCACATACCAAGTTTGATAATCCTAGGTGCTACGGTACAAAAGTTCTGTTCCGGACACGAAGCGGGACAGACGGAAAGACAGACAGACAGACGGACAAGGTGATTCCTATATACCCCCCCCCCAAACTTCGTATAATAAGTTAAAAACATGCTTTACAGACTTAAAATAATTGTATCTGAATAAGTGAAGTAACGCTGTTAAATAACCCACTCAAAATCTTTGATTTCATGTATATCAATGCAGTCAGTTCTGGGATGGTGGTGGAAATCAGCGTACCTGGAAATTTTTTTAGTTTTCAGCTAGTAAGCTGAAAATGCAACTTTTTATTGTGCAAGGGTCCTTGATGATCAAGTTTTTTAAAGCACAAGCTTACTGTTATATATTCACAGTGTCTCTCACTATCTAGTATGTTAGTATACCATTTCAGAAAATTCTGGCGCGAGAAAGTTTGTATGTTCTTGGAAATAGCTGCACAGGTCAATCAAGAATATACCAAGATTAAGACTGGAAAATAAGGGGAAACACATGTTAGACTGCTGATTATAATGTTGGATTGGGATATAATGACAGAATTTCACCTGGGGGTTACAGATATTTGCATTATTGTCTTCAAAAATAAGTATATTTAAGCTTATTCTGATATAGCTTTTTACCCCCGTGTGCAGGAAATAGCATCGTTTTGAATGTTTACTTCAAAATTGTCAAGGGGAGCATGCCCTCAGACTCCCTATCATTGGCTTGCCTTTGGTGCGTGATTTCGCATTCAGTGCATTACTTGTTTCATCATCTGTAGCAGTCTGGATAGCTCAGTAGTAGAGCACTCACCTATAGATTTTTTCAGTAAAGTGGTGGCCATTTTGTTAGGCAATCTGTTTCATTTATCTGCCTATTTTAACCAAATTTGTTAATTTTTAAATTATTGTTTTTCAAAAAGTAATCAGATATCAATAAAGTTTTTAAATTTATGAAATCGCCAATCTTTTTACTTTGATTTGGTATATTTTATAAGATTTTTGTACCCATAGCAACAATGTGATAATAAATTTTATACACCCTAGTAAGAATTAATAAGAGACTCAATTTCTAATGCCTACCAAAATGGCGGCTACTTTACCTGTAAAGTGAACAGTGTGATGTCACATGGGAACTATCTATAGTGCGGGAGCACGGCTGTTACAATGACTAGTTATTCCAAGCGCGGGTATCTTGCTGTTGCCATTTTCCCGATTTTTAGAGTTATCCTTCTTGGTGCAGGTCAAAGTCGGGTCAACAGTCTGCACAACGTGGTCATGCTGGTTCATCATGTTCAACTTGGATGCCGATTGAAATCGTAGATTTCGTTTATTGTATGTTTTATATTCAAATTTGTGTGATAATCCATATCTGGAATAGTTTAACGTTAAAACGAAGCCGTGTTCATACAAAAATGGGAAGTTAAACACATATTTTCGTGAATGGGGACGATCTCACAACACTTGGTGATTAAAAAAATAACAGCTGATTGAAAATCAACGGGAAATTATTCTGCTACCAAATAATCGTGTAAGTATACGGTGTTATACCCTTACTCTCTCTCTCTCTCTCTCTCTCTCTCTCTCTCTCTCTGTGTGTGTGTGTGTGTGTGTGTGTGTTAGCAAGAGTGTGTGCTATCTAGAGACAGAAAGTGTGTGTGTGTGTGTGTGTAACACTGTTGAAAGAGAGAGAGAGAGAGAGAGAGAGACCTAAAATTGTTCACGACAAATTAACTCTTTTTATGACTATTTAGGTAATTATTTTTATTCTTATTTTATTTTATTTTTATTTCTAATATTTATTTATTTATTTATTTATTTATTGTATTATTTTTTCTCTTTTATTGTTTTATTTTATTTTATTTTATTTTATTTTATTTTTGTCCTATGAATCTCCCATGACTTCATTTTATTTTCCTTAAGTTAAAAATGACACATGTATAGAGGGAGAGGGGTGTACATGGGAGAGAGAGAGAGAGAGAGAGAGAGTTGTACTTTCAATATACTTTAAAGTTTGAGTCTCAAACCAATTCCATTGAACATGACTGAAAAATAACATTTCATGCCCCCAGAGAGAGAGAGAGAGAGAGAGAGAGAGAGATGTAAAGTTAAAGTCTTTTAATAATAACTGTTCCCTGTTCAGATCATGATTGTTTTGTTTGTGTTATTTTTTTTATACTTTTTTTTAATTATTTTGCAGATTTGTGATCCAGGGATTCAGGGAATACTGTTTGGGACAATTTTATTTATCAGTGGCAGTGTGACATGAATGATGCCATCAGTGACTTATTGAAATATATAAAGGAGTTTTAACTTTTCAGTGTGTGTTACTGGATCTAGCAAATTATTGATACTTTCAAAGTGTATGTAGTTAATTTAATATTATAGGTTTGAATCAATGACAGGAAAGTATTTTTGAATGCCAAAAGTTCTGAGGTTTCACCAAGTTTGGAATATGAACAAATGTCTTATTTTTTTATGGGGCACAACTGAAAGAGAAATCAGCCTGGAGATATACCATATACATGTGAGGTTTTATAAAACTCTACAATTTCTAAAATATTCAAGACCTAAAATTTTTGTTATATTTTTTGTGATTAAATTTTAATACTTGTGCATTTTTTACCTTTTGTTTTTATCTCGATAAATTCCCTGCTACATTTATTCTATTTTAGTGAAATTTTTAACTTATATACTTGAGTACAGGAGGATGTGACACACTATCCCAGTTGCCCACTTCTTTAAATTAAAATTTAGTTTGTTTAATTCACATTTAAACTGTCAACTGTTGTTTCACAAATAATCACAGTGAATTTTCATTAAATTTCATTCTTATAATTATGTATATCATTGTGATTTCACAGTTTTGTTATTCAGACTAAAACTACTAGGTAGACTATCTGTAACAGGGAAAAGTTAAAAAATTTGGTGACCAGTTGAGATGGAATTAAACCCAAAGACATTTAGTTCTGCAAATGCTCCTCCAACTCAGTTACAGTGTTCATGCAATATATACTCATTTTTGTATGAAATCATGCCATTGATTACTAGTTAAGTATTCTGTTTCGGATGGCATGTGTTGTATGTCTTTTCTAAACAAGAGGCCCATGGGCCTTAACGCTCACCTGTGACCTTGACCTTTGAACCCATGAGCTTCACTCAAATATCAAAATGATAATTAGGCCAATATTCTAATATACATCCCTATACAAAAAGTTTATAGTTTTTCAGATAAATAATCATTTCAGTACTTGTTTGTATCTGTGATCTTGACATTTGAACCCATGCCCTTCATTCATATATCCAAATGACCATTGTGCCAGTACCAACAATATTCTAATATACATGCCTATACAAAAAGTTAATAGTTTTCAAGATAATTAACCATTAAGGTATTCATTCGCATCTGTGACCTTGACCTTTGAACCCATGACCTTCATTCATGTATCAAAATGATCATTAGGATAATACGTAAATATTCTAATATACATGTCTATACAAAAAGTTTATAGTTTTTGAGATAAATAATCATTTCAGAACTTGTTCACATCTGTGACCTTGACCTTTGAACCCATAACCTTCATTCATATATCAAAATGGTTGTTAGGCTAATACCTACAATATTCTAATATACATGCATATACAAAAAGTTAATAGTTTTCAAGATAATTAACCATTAAGGTATTCATTCGCATCTGTGACCTTGACCTTTGAACCCATGACCTTCATTCATGTATCAAAATGATCATTAGGATAATACGTAAATATTCTAATATACATGTCTATACAAAAAGTTTATAGTTTTTGAGATAACTAATCATTTCAGAACTTGTTCACATCTGTGACCTTGACCTTTGAACCCATAACCTTCATTCATATATCAAAATGGTTGTTAGGCTAATACCTACAATATTCTAATATACATGCATATACAAAAAGTTAATAGTTTTCAAGATAATTAACCATTCAGGTATTCATTCGCATCTGTGACCTTGACCTTCATACCCATGACCTTCATTCATATATCAAAATGACCATTGGGCCATTACCTACAATATTCTAATATACATGCCTATACAAAAAGTTCATAGTTTTGCAGATAATTAACTATTTTGGTAAACTTGTACATCTGTGACCTTGACCTTTGAACCCATGACCTTAATCGATATATCTAAATGATCGCCATGTCAATACCTACAATTAACCAAAAATCCTACGTCATTATCACCAGAAATGTTTAAAAAATAGCATTTTTTAGCTCACCTGACCGAAGGTCATGTGAGCTTATGGCATAGCGCAGCGTGTGTATGTGCGTGCGTGCGTGTGTGCGTGCATCGTTAACACCTGTTTTCAACTTCTCCTCTGAAACTACTGGACAGTTTTTAATGAAACTTTGTCAGAAGTATATATGGGCTGGTGCAATTCAGATTTGTTCATGGCGTTGCTATGGCTACCATAACTAGGTCAAGGTGACCTAGGGGTGCAAAAATCTTAAAAAATCTTCTTCTCTGAAAGAAATGATTGGAGAAAAAATCTGATGTGATATTTGGCTTCTCTAGGGTCTTAAGCCTATAGTTTGTTCATTTTGTGAAATTAAGATAAAAAATAGGTTACGCGTTTTTGCGTTTAATTTTGAAAAAATCGTAAAATAGCTTCAAATTGTTATAACTTGACTATTTGACCAGATAATGACATGGGGTTTTCAGTTTTGACATCTTCTTGTTAGTATCTTCAAAATGAGATCAAGGTCAATTGTGAAGGTCGTGACCTAATTTTTCTTACCTCTGATTAATATTATTATCTCGAAAACTATAAACTTTTTGTATAAGAATGTATATTAGAATGTTGTAGGTAACGATACAACGATCATTTTGATGTATAGAAAAAGGTCATGGGTTCAAAGGTCAAGGTCACAGATGCGAAACAATACCGAAATGGTTAATTATCTCGAAAACTATAAACATTTTGTATAGGCATGTATATTAGAATGTTGTAGGTATTGCTACAACGATCATTTTGATGTATAGAAAAGGGTCATGGGTTCAAAGGTCAAGGTCACAGATGCGAATCAATACCGAAATGGTTAATTATCTCGAAAACTATAAACTTTTTGTATACATATATATTAGAATGTTGTAGGTATTGATACAACGATCATTTTGATGTATAGAAAAAGGTCATGGCTTCAAAGGTTAAGGTCACAGATGTGAAACAATACTGAAATGGTTAATTATCTTGAAATCTATAAACTTTTTGTATAGGCATGTATATTAGAATGTTGTAGGTATTGATACAACGATCATTTTGATGTATAGAAAAAGGTCATGGGTTCAAAGGTCAAGGTCACAGATATGAAATAATACTGAAATGGTTAATTATCTTGAAATCTATAAACTTTTTGTATAGGCATGTATATTAGAATGTTGTAGGTATTTATACAACGATCATTTTGATGTATAGAAAAAGGTCGTGGGTTCAAAGGTCAAGGTCACAGATGCGAAACAATACCGAAATGGTTAATTATATCGAAAACTATAAACTTTTTGTATAGTCATGTATATTAGAATGTTGTAGGTATTGATACAACGATTATTTTGATGTATAGAAAAAAGACATGGGTTCAAAGGTCAAGGTCACAGATGTGAAATAATACCGAAATGGTTAATTATCTCGAAAACTATAAACTTTTTGTATAGGCATGTATATTAGAATGTTGTAGGTATTGATACAACGATTATTTTGATGTATAGAAAAAGGACATGGGTTCAAAGGTCAAGGTCACAGATGCGAAACAATACTGAAATGGTAAATTATCTCGAAAACTATAAACTTTTTGTATAGACATGTATATTAGAATGTTGTAGGTATTGATACAACGATCATTTTGATGTATAGAAAAAGGTCATGGGTTCAAAGGTCAAGGTCACAAATGTGAAACATTACTGAAATGGTTAATTATCTCGAAAACTATAAACTTTTTGTATAGGCATGAATATTAGAATGTTGTAGGTATTGATACAACGATTATTTTGATGTATAGAGAAAGGTCATGGGTTCAAAGGTCAAGGTCACAGATGCGAATCAATACCGAAATGGTTAATTATCTCGAAAACTATAAACTTTTTGTATACGCATATATATTAGAATGTTGTAGGTATTGATACATCGATCATTTTGATGTATAGAAAAAGGTCATGGGTTCAAAGGTCAAGGTCACAAATGTGAAACAATATTGAAATGGTTAATTATCTTGAAATCTATAAACTTTTTGTATAGGCATGTATATTAAAATGTTGTAGGTATTGATACAACGATCATTTTGATGTATAGAAAAAGGTCATGGGTTCAAAGGTCAAGGTCACAGATGTGAATCAATACCGAAATGATTAATTATCTCGAAAACTATAAACTTTTTGTATAGGCATGTATATTAGAATGTTGTAGGTATTGATACAACGATTATTTTGATGTATAGAAAAAAGACATGGGTTCAAAGGTCAAGGTCACAGATGCGAAACAATACTGAAATGGTAAATTATCTCGAAAACTATAAACTTTTTGTATAGGCATGTATATTAGAATGTTGTAGGTATTGATACAACGATCATTTTGATGTATAGAAAAAGGTCATGGTTTCAAAGGTCAAGGTCACAGATGCAAAACAATATCGAAATGGTTAATTATCTCGAAAACTATAGACTTTTTGTATAGGCATGTATATTAGAATGTTGTAGGTATCGATACAACGATCATTTTAGTTATAGAAAAGGTCATGGGCTCGAAGGTCAAGGTCACAGATATGAAACAATGCCGAAATGGTTAATTATCTCGAAAACTATAAACTTTTTGCATAGGCTTGTATATTAGAATGTTGTAGGTATTGACACAACAATCATTTTGATGTATAGAAAAAGGTCATGGGTTGAAAGGTCAAGGTCATAGATACAAAACAATACCGAAATGGTTAATTATCTCGAAAGCTATAAACTTTTTGTATAGGCATGTATATTAGAATGTTGTAGGTATTGATACAACGATCATTTTGATGTATAGAAAAAGGTTATTGGTTTAAAGGTCAAGGTCACATATGTGAAGCAATACCGAAATGGTTAATTATCTCGAAAACTATAAACTTTTTGTATAGGCATGTATATTAGAATGTTGTAGGTATCGATACAACGATCATTTTGTTGTATAGAAAACAGTCATGGGTTCAAAGGTCACAGATGTGAAACAATACTGAAATGGTTAATTATCTTGAAACTATTAACTTTTTGTATAGGCATGTATATTAGAATGTTGTAGGTATTGATACAATAGTTATCATGATGTAAAGAAAAAAGTCATTGGGGTTTAGTATTTATGTTTTCTTTAAATCTATCAGCTAGCCATTAGTTATCAGGTGAGCGTATCAGGCCCATGGGCCTCTTGTTTATCAAAAGTCAAAAACTGGGACATGACCTTGACCTTTGACCTTGACATCAATTGGAAGAAAATCGCAAGACAAGATCAACAGTGAAAACTTCATACAATTATCTTCAGCCATTATGAAGTTATAACAATAAATGTCTCATCTTAAAAATTACATAATTTTACGCAAAAAACACGTAACCTATTTTTCGTCCAATTTTCATGAAAAACACAATTTTAATGTATCTAGGTATCTTGAATCCAAAAATCTAATCAAAATTTGCCTACACTTTTTGGTTTCAGAGAAGAAGATGTTTTTGTTTTTTGGCTATTTATAGTAACGGCAGCCATATTGTTGGGCGTGGTCAAAACCCGAACACAATTTTGAAAGCCTGTTACCCAGGCATAATAATCACCAAGTTTCATCAAATTTGGCTCAGTAGTTTTGGAGGAGAAGATTAAAATGTAAAGTTTACGGACGACGAACGACGGACGGTGATAGATAGCAATAGCTCATCTGAGCCTTTCGGCTCAGGTGAGCTAAAAATGTTATCATTCAATAATTTTTAAAAAATGGTAAATTGTCATTAACCCATTTTTTAGTTATTGAATGATAAAAATTTAAAAGAAAATGGTATATAACACATGATTTGACATGAATATGTCTGATCTGCAGCTTGTACCTGTTTAATTTTGATCAGTTTAAAATTCCTGGAACATGTTGAAGTGTTTAATGATTTTGTTTCACTTTGTAGATATATTAACCAAATTTTTATGGTGATGATATGGTATAATTTTTCCCTTTGTGAGTTCGCTCATAAAATTTGGTGGTTTTCTCCAGGCACTCTGGTTTTCTCAACTGTCAAAGAGCTGAAAGACCAGTTATCAGTTAAAGAATTTTGACTGTGGCATGAATTACATTTTCCCCATTCCATATTGGAATGATTACTATATTTTTAAAAATTATGTTTTATTAATTTACTTTATAAAAAATCAAAATTTGTAAATGATAGAAAAATACTGCATATTACACATGTTTGTTTATGTTTCCCACAATCATTTTTATTAAATGCAGATTTTTTTTAAATATTGATTTTGATGGTAAGACATTATAATTTTTTAAATCTCCAAAAAAATTAAAAATAACATAAGAAAGAAATGAAATTTACTTGAATGGGAAGATTCAAATCAGCTAAATTTTCTCTCATGTGAAAAATTATTATTTAATTTTAATGCTATTTATAATTACATGGAATCATAATAATTACGCTATTATTTATTATCATTATATCACTCTCAAATCAAAAGCTAATTAATTTTCCACTGAAATGCTACATAATAATAATTATTATTATTACTAATTATTATTATAATGATGTTTCTGCTATTATTAAAATTGTTTAAGTAGGTAAACAATGAAAATAACATGTTTCGATAGATAATAAAATAATAATAATAATAATAATAATAATATTAATTATAAATTATAATAAATTTATACTGTTTAGGTGTAATATTCGGTTTTACTGAATGCAAAATTTCGAGAAAAAAAATGTCTACTTAGGTCAGAAAATCGTAGCAAAAAATACAAGTTTTCATGGACTTGGCCACTCAGAACAATATGAGTTTGCTCTGACAGTGCCATTTTCGAAAGTTATCACGACAGGTACGGTGAGGTACCCCCTTGTGGTATAGCAAACCAGAGGCTCAGTGTGGCTGAGCCTGTATCGCTCACCTGACTAAAATGCTTTTAAAGCAAATATGTATTTCATTCGATCAAAATTTGTCAATCTAAGTAAAGGACCTTCCATACATCATTCCCATAAAGTTTGGTTCAATTTGCTTCAGTAGCTTTAGAGGAGATAGCAAATATATGCTATTCCCATGGGGTTAAATTGTGTTATGTGCTGGCAGCCATCTTTTTTGGCGGATCAAACAAATGTCCACAATCTAAGTAAAGGACCTTTCATACATCATTCCTATAAAGTTTGGTTCAATTTGCTTCAGTAGCTTCAGAGGAAATAGCAAATATATGCTTTTTCCATAGGGTCCAATGTTAAACTATGTTCTGTATTACGGCCATGTTTTAGGCGGATCTGAAAATTTCGGCAATCTAAGTAAAGAACCATCCATACATCATTCCTGTAAAGTTTGATTCAATTTGCTTTAGTAGCTTCAAAGGAAATAGCAAATATATGGTTTTCCCATAGGGTACAATGTGAAACAATGTTCTCCGCTGGCAGCCATGTTTTTTGGCGGATCAGAAAAATTTTGGCAATCTAAGTAAAGGACCATCTATACATCATTCCTGTAAAGTTTGGTTAAATTCGCTTCAGTCATTTCTGAGGAGATAGCCAAAAATTCGTTTTTTCCATAGGGTCCAATGTTAAACTATCTTCTGCTCTGGCAGCCATGTTTTTTGGCAGATCAGAAAAATTTTGGCAATCTATGTAAAGGACCTTCTATACATCATTCCTGTAAAGTTTGGTTCAATTTGCTTCATTAGCTTCACAGGAGATAACATATATATGCTATTCCCATAGGGTCCAATGTTAAACTGTCTTTTGCACTGGCAGCCATGTTTTTTGGCCAATCAGAAAAATTTTAGCAATCTATGTAAAGGACCTTCTATACATCATTCCTGTAAAGTTTGGTTCAATTTGCTCACTAGCTTCAGAGGAGATAGCATATATATGCTTTTCCCATAGGGTCCAATGTTAAACTATCTTCTGCGCTTGCGGCCATGTTTTTTGGCGGATCAGAAAAATTTTGGCAATCTAAGTAAAGGACCTTCTATACATCATTTCTGTAAAGTTTGGTTAAATTTGCTTCAGTCATTTCTGAGGAGATAGCCAAAAAAGGGTTTTTCCCATAGGGTCCAATGTTAAACTATCTTCTGCGCTGGCAGCCAATCCATGTTTTTGGCAGATCAGAAAAAATTTGGCAATCTATGTAAAGGACCTTCTATACATCGTTCCTGTAAAGTTTGGTTAAAATTGGTTCAGGGGTTCAGAGGACATAGCCAAAATGTGAAAAGTTTACTGACGGACGGACTGACGGACGACGGACGCCGAGTGATGGCAAAAGCTCACATGGTCTTTAGGCCAGGTGAGCTAAAAAGGTAACCAAACGGATAACATAAAGTAAAAAATCAAATGGTATGCTGTTTACGTTCTGCGATATTTCTTTTTAAATAATGACGAGCAACAAATATGGTTTTGTACAAAGCTACATGCACCATCACAGAAAAGATCGTCTCAACGCGATTTTGGCAAACTGCCAAGGCATGTTCCCCTATTGAGTGTCAAAGGCAGTGTTTTCTTTCAAGATCTCGTATGAAATATCGAGCTTAGATACTATTCTAACGACCATCAGAACGCGTTTTTCTAATTTTGGCCTCAAAATAATGTAATTATTCGGCATAATGTGATGTAGTACCAGTCATAAATCGACATTTTTAAAGTTTTTCTGAGAAATCGCAACTTTGGACACAATTTTCTCTGCAAAAATCAAAAAAAAGCATTTTGATGGTCGGAAGATAATTAACCCAAGATTTGAAATTTATTTAAAACACCTAAATTCTTCCGATGAGTTTTCTAATATTTTTGCACTACTGAGACCATCCCTCTCTGAAGCGGTAAACAAATATGGCGGACATCGGTCGCCAGCGATGTATATTTCGCTACACTACGCATGCTTGATATCGATAACTTTTTTTAATGGGACGAAGAAGGGTTCTAACAGCCGTGGGAGGGAAGTCTCTAGTTCGATCCCGGTCTGATCCTGCATTTTTTCTCCTTCCTGTAACAGTTTGGTGGCCAGTGTGGTCCTCAGAAGTGATGGACTGGCAAATTATGTGGTAGCCATATACTGTCCATCAGAGGGAATTTGGGAATTCCCCACTTGGTACCGTGTTACACATTAATATTCTTGACCCCCCCCCCCCATTTTTAAATTCTTTGATCCCCTACGAGTTTGTCGCAGATTTCGAATTCTAATTAACTAATTATTCAGAATAATCAATTGTCTTGTTTACTATGTTTTCACATCTAACAATCCTCACCTGACATCGGTCTTTCAATGTTGTCAACGACTCCAATTCCAAATTATGGCGGGATAACCAGCCTGGTACTCCAGCATATAAAAATTTCCGCCGTTGATCGGAGAACTAACGTTGCCATTATAAGTGCATCCTTTAGTCTTTTGCAACCCACTCAGTGTATCGCATAATATGTACATTGGTGTCGTGTTTCACTGTTTGATCAAAATGGCTTTTAGGGCAGGGATCTCAAGATGCCGATCGCTGATTGGATAAAAAAAATGCATTGAACTTTGACCTTGTCATTGAAATCATGCGATTTCATTGGTGGACTTTTCTGTATTCGCAGACAGCCAGGGTTGGATTTAAGGGTCATCCAAATGAAACCCATTTGGTTGAAAAACGTGAAACAGGGGTACAATTATGACATTACCGATTTATAAATATGAATAAAGCAGGCATTGATAATTAAGAATTTTTAAAATATTTGTTGCATTTTTATGGAAATTGTGCAAAAATACACGTGTTGGGGAAAAATGATGTTCACCTTGTGTAACGAATTAATTTAAAAAATGAAAAATCAACGCCATAGAGCAGTGCATAAGGGCCAGAGTTTGTTAAAGAAATACGAGGTTTTTTTTAAAACTCGACAATTGAGGTTTTCTACGATTCTTTTTTCCTTATAAAAATGCGTGTACCAGGCGTGTTAGTTCTTATTCTAAGCGTGGCTACCAACGATCCAAGGTCAGATTATAAAAGCCAAGTTTCTATATTAGTTGATTATTTTGAGGCATATTCGGCTGTAAATAGTTCAGCATTGTTCAAACCAAACAATATTCACCTCAATTCAAATAGAACAGTATTGTGTGACCGTGCACCTTTTTATGACTTTTGTATTTCTGTATTTTGGATTATTAGTGGCCTTTAAATATATAAATATCACGCATTTTTAAAAGGAACATAATTTTATTCCTTTTTGAAACAAATTTGATCATGCTTTTTGCATATAGGGTTCTTTGAATTTCTTTTCGACAAGGCAGGTGTAGAATTCTTACCATCAACAATATTAAAAAAGCTATTTGCAAATAAAAATTTTCGATTCTTACTAAAAGTTACTGATGGACAATTTCTAAAATCAAAAGAATCTGTATATTTTCTAAAAATAGTTTTAAGTATAAGGCAAAGCCAATTATTTTTTACCTTGATTTGTTCTATATGTTTGAACTTACCATCGTTATCAAATAAATCTTTTACATACAATATATTACTGTTAACCCAATTTGTAAAATACAATGTTTTACCTTTTTCAACAAAAAAATTGTTGTGCCATAATTAGTTAACGCTAAAAATTCTGTATTTGAAAATAATTCTAATATTGATTTTACCTTTGTTTCGTTGAAAGACACAAAAACGTGTTAATAAAAGTTTGAAAACCCATCTAAAACACTGAAGTTAGATGTGTTTGTTTCGGACAATTGATAAAACATAAAAAAATATCGATATTTCGTTTATTTAAAATTGATTGCAACACCAATTTCCAGCTATTACTCATTTCAACTATTCTGTTTACCCAAGCAGCTTTCAGTGCTTTAAATCTGGATTCAATGTCCATGATACCCCCTTGATCAACTTTCCCTATAAGTGTCTGACGCTTTATTCTATCCCGTTTTTTCCAAAGAAATCCAAATATAATTCTGTTTATTTGTTTGACAATGTCGTTGTTGGGAACATTTAAAATTGAAGCGGTGTATAAATTTTTTGATAGAGCTAGTGTGTTTATAATTTGACATTTTCCAAAAAGGGTCAGTTTTCGTTTTCTCCACGAGTCGAGGATCTTTTCCATTTCTGTTATTTTACACAGCTAATTTTTTCATTACTATTATGACCAATATATATTCCAAGCAACTCGCACCGGATCATTCGTAAATTTAATACCAAATAATGTTATAGCTATTTTTCAATGAGCCTAATAAAATACCCTCTATTTTATTGACATTTAAATTAATACCCGAAACACCACAAAATTTCTTAATTAATTTCATAGAAGTTTAACGATTTGACATTTTTCAAAGGTAATGTGCAATCGTCAGCGTGCTGTAAAATTTTAATATCTATTGTAATATTTGGGAGAGAAAACCCTTCTATATTATTGCATTGCTTCAATTTAAGGGACAAAATTTTTACAACAAATAAAAATAGTTATGCTGATACAGGACAACCATGTTTTATACCTATACCCGTTTTACATTTTCTTGAAACCCATCCATTATTTTTAATTCTAAACTGTAAAACATTTTAATCCACTTGATAAAAGATTCACCAAAATTAAATTTTAAGTTTTAAACAAAAAGTCCCATTCAACATAGTCAGTGAATTTTAAAATATAATAATTACCTTTTTTTATTATGTGTAACATGTGTATCAAATCGAGAACAATACTCTTAATGCTTTTGTAATACGATTTCAGTTGTGAATCCTTGTATTCAGTATCTGCAAAATTTATATGCTCTTACCAGCTTTTGCTGTTTAAATTTTTTATCAAACATCAGTGTGACACATCATAATAATAATAGATCCATCTCACGTTTTTTTACCTTTCACGTTACATGGGATACATGGAATGGGATACATCCTCATTTCCCAAATACATGCACTGAAAAAATATTAAGCTTTTCAAATTTTGGTACATTTGAAGGATTGACAGGAAAATGTATACCATTCATAATTATACTGAATTCGTATTGTCTATAATGTTTAACTCTTTCAGGATGGACTTGCACTGGATGAAGATTTGATAAAATGACTTGTTTAAAATCAGGTTCTATATTTGAATCGTTACTCGAAAGCAAGACTTCTACACTTCTGTGAAAATGTTGTCTTGCAATATCATGCTTTTTGTCGAATCATCTGTACATGAACGTATATAAACCATTTAATATGCATCATCTTTATACATCTGTCATGTAAATGTGAGTGTATTTCGTCTTTACAGTTTGTAAAAATGTTAAAATGCATATCATACTTGTCATCTTCTTATGTAACATCTTTGCTATATTTCCCAAGGGTTCTTTATCTTGTTGAGCGGTGTAAATCTTGACCACCACCTCCCGTTTGTTGTACAGAGTGCTTTAAATTTATATGATTATGTAAATCAACATTATTTTCAAAACACTCATCACATTTAGAACATTATTTTTTTGTTTTGTTATTTAATTGTATCATTACAATGGTTGCTATGTCTTTTAAGAAATATGGATGCATATCACTTCGGTTTTGATTCGATTCCTCACTTTGTTTTCTAAAGATTGACTTAAAAGACTTTTGATTTCCAAATCTGATTTCAACATACAGGAGAACCGACAAATGTATATGTTATTGGCATAAAAACATTTCCTTGTTCCTGTGATATAAAGTAGACTTAGTGAATGTCTTTTCTGTACTTTTGGTATCTTCTCCTCCATTATGTTTGACATGGTAATGTTTGTGTGTTTGATCGCATGACGTTTTAAATTTTTGTTGTGTTCTAATTTGATGCATTCATTTTTTTCATTCGAGCATAAAATGTTTCAGGTGTTATAATTGTAAACGGTTGTCCGCTTGAATGATCCTTACTATTTTGATTGTTGATATATACCAATTACCATGTAAGATGTTGTAAATATTCTTAACCAATAAATTCAGCGGTGGGGCTCTTAAAAGAATGTCACATTGTTGTGCTGTTGATGATATCATATACTTTAAAAAATTACGATTTGAAAATGATAACTTTATTTCTTTGGAATATATACAATTACGTCATCTTATGGTAAAATATGCGATCTTAATTGATATTCTCTGTTTGACTGAATTGATAAATCGATTAATAGAAAATCATATTTAGACTTTGTCGCCTTATGAAAAGCATTCAATAAATAAGTTGTGCTAAGAGGAAATAATTGCCTAGCCAACCACTGAACTTGTTGCTGATCAAGTCGATTTTCAAATAAAATAAAATACTGACAATTTAAACTTATAGTTCTGGATACTACCCTTCTGAAAAATATTTTGCATCAAATAAATAACGGTGACTTCCAACACAAAGGGCTTCTGAATAAATTTAGATTCTGAGGCTTGCTCCATTAAGACTATGACATAAATAATGTGATCATATTCCTCATTCAATATTAATATCATCTTCTTCAGGTAATCCGTGTTTGAAAGTTATATGAGCTACAGAATTTTCCATTTCACTGCCAAACAATATAAAAAATACTTAATTGATTTCGGAGTTTTTGGAATACTCCATTAGCATTTTCAAGCATTTTTTTAAACTGAAATGTTTTTTTCCACTGTGCGATGGAGCAGCAAGTATAATAGAACAAGGGGTTTGAAATTTAAGCAAACTTTCATGAACCGACCAATTCATGATAGTGGAGCAGTTAAGCAAAAAAATCTTGTAAATTCGGATACAAGCATGAAACTTTGTATAAATGATGTAAATATGTTGTAATTTAGGAAAATTACGATGGCCATTGCAAATTCTAAATTGGTCGCCATTTTTGCATCATCTTAATGCAAACAGAACTGGGTGTATTGTATAACAAAAATAAAAAAAATTACACTCTGATGTCTTTGATTTTTATTAAATCTTAATAATTAAATTAGCTTCTCCATAAATTTTGAAAACATAGTAAAGCATCTACAACCACAAAATTCTAGATAACAATATAAAGGTTACACTCTTTAGTGTCTTTGTTCTTATAATTTTAATTCTTAACTTCTTCATAAATGTTAAGCTAGAATGACAATAATAACTGATATTGAATATTAAATCTATAGCCCAGTGAAATAATCTTGACTAAGTTGACTTAGATGTAAATTCTTTTACCACGTATATTTTTTTATGTGAAGTATTTTTGAATTGGTTGTAAACTCAGATCTAAATGAAGTCACATTAAATAAATCAATCACAATGTAACTTATTGCAAACCATTTAAATGTCATCATTTATACAAATAACTGGTTACATGTTGATATAAGTGAAATAATCTTGTGAATTAAGCATATTCAACAATTCATTCTTATCTTTTGCACACTACAACCATTTAAATATAAAAAAAACATATACAAATAGATTGTTACAGCTCAATTTATGTGAAGCAATCTTGACTTGGGTGCAAAATGAAAAAAGTCCCTCAAATGTTCAATTATTAGCATCGGTAAGGTTTCAACAAATTTAATGATCTAAACAGAACTGGGTGTATTGTATAACAAAATGTGTCATATAAACACAGAAAGTAATTATTATTTAACAACATATATTAACTTGTTAACTCAATACTTGAACCTAGAAATGTTTTTTCCTATGAAGTTTTTTTGCTGTTTTGTATTGTATAGGGTCCCTAGAGTAAAATTAGGTTATTTGCCCTGGAGGCAACATTGGGCAAATTGAATAATTTGCATATATCCAAGATGGCTGCCTGACACCATATTGAAAATCTATCTTTTGTTAGAATGGTTCTACAATATATAGCTTGCAATATACCGTTTTATATGTTTTTAGGGATGAGGAACTCATTTCCGTTGTTGTTTTTAACATTTGGGACATCTTGAAGGTATATTTTACAATTTTGACCAGACAAGGTTTTTTATAATTTGATGTAACTCAGCATATCACATTCAATGCTTTATAACTTAACCATGCATCTTGATACGTTTTGATTAAAAGGTCATAAATGAGGCTCGAACAACTCCTTCTAATAAGAAATTAAAAACATAATCTTTGGCAGCAGTGAATTGATTCGATTTTTACATAAACATTGATACATTACGTCATGTAATGAAGTATTATGGTTTCGGGAATCTACAGCAAAATCTGTTCCTGATAATGCACAACTTTCCACAAATTGTTTAGTTGGAGTTGAACAGTGGAACTCATTTTTTTGGTTTTATGATAGTTTTTCTTTGATTAACTATTTCCACTCCAAATGGCTGCTATGAGACACACGTTATGAATTCAGACTTCCATGTTCATCCATGTGGTATAAGTGAAAAGGTAGTGCACAGTGAAGATTTGGCTTACTTTTGGTGTCTCAACTTACTTAAGTTACCATTAAGCAACATCTCGACATCTAGACCTGAAACTGATGTTTCACATATAAATTCTGCACTGTCTACCACTAAAACTATTTGTATCCTGATTAACAAACCCAACAAATAATTTTATTGAAAGCTGGACATGTACAATGTGGTAAACTTTCTCAGTGTCTGCTATAAACACATGCGTGTCCTGTCGAGGATCGTGCATGTCGGCACCATATTAATTATTAGGATGCTGTCTTGGTTAACCAGTTTGGAGAA
The DNA here is from genome assembly GCA_021292105.1 of Anadara kagoshimensis. Lineage (NCBI taxonomy): Eukaryota > Metazoa > Mollusca > Bivalvia > Arcoida > Arcidae > Anadara > Anadara kagoshimensis. Next base: position 23,279,785 of record CM037871.1, on the reverse strand, counting down.
AAATGAGCCTTTAAAGGCATGACTCTCTAGCCTTGTCCTTTTAGTGGGTAGATTGTTACGTCTCTGATCGATTGGAATGAATATATTCTGAGTGTGATACGGACCATGATTCAAAGAGTTCAATCCTCAATGTTTATAGGCCAAAATGTATTGCTTATTCAAACTCCCTCTAAATAAAAACAGGTAATCAGGCAATTGCTCGCAAAATTGCTTCAAATGTGTCAAAGTGGTGGATTCAGTTGCAATGGATGTGAAGATGGAATAAGAGTACAATCCAGTCTACCTGATGAGTTTTATAATGTCACCATTAGCTCTATAGAGATGATTCGTTTCAAAGCGACGCTGTCAAGATGCAAAAACAAAGCCAGTTATTGATCTTGGAAACATGTTTCTTTAGTTATCGTTGTTTGGACAGCGAGGGTAGTTTGAGCATAGCTTCTGCTTGCATTTGAAATCGGTTCTGTTCCTTTTTGACATTGGTTGAAAATAGTTGCCATTGAAAAAGAAATGAAGTTAGCTCTAGTCAAATCGATTTGTGGAGGTCGTTCATCCAAAACTCACAATCACATTGCTGGCTGGAAAACAACAAAGAATGGTTCAGATCCAAGTTATTTGTGTTCCAAGACCATCAGCTAAATGAGGAGAATAAGAGTTTGTAATTATGATGCTGTATCACAACCACTAAGAACATGCATACATAACAGCTCAAGATATCTCATGTCCATGTCCCTAAGAGCATGCACGCCTGGTAGTTCAAGACATCTCGAACCAAGACCATGACACTTAGAGCATACATGCCTGGCAGTTCAAGACATCTTAACCCAAGACAATGACACTGATAAAATGCATGCCTGGCAGTTCAAGACATCTCGAACTAAGACCATGACACTTACAGTGTGCATGCCTGGCAGTTCAAGATATCTCGAACCAAGACAATGACACTGAGGGCATGCAAAACAAATCTCAAATCAAGACCATAGTTACTAAGTAAGAATGTCATTATCATCCAGTGTCGTTGTACTTAAGTTCAGGTTAGCATTGGTAAACAAAACGTTTCTTAAAGGAGAATAAAGAGAACAGTGAAGCAGGAAGTGAATTTCGTGCATTGGTGTTCAACTTCTGTCCATTCTGTCCATCTGTACATCACATTGTTCTCATGCTTATACACCCAGTACACTAGGGAAACAAAAACATCGGAGTCATCAATCAACACACAAATGATATCATGACCTGTCTGTGCAGCCTGGAGAACATACGATACCATAGTTATGCCGGATTCATCATGACCGAATCCACAATCGTATACATATAGCTGTGGTGTTATGTGGTAGAAAAACTGTGAATCATTGTGATTGTGAGTTTTGGGTGAACGAACTGCACAAAGCGATTTGACTATAGCTGACTTCATTTCTTTTTCAATGACAACTATTTTCAACCAATGTCAAAAAGGAACAGAACCGATTTTAAATGCAAGCAGAAGCTATTGCTCAAACTGCCCTTGCTGTCCAAACAACGATAACCAAAGAAACATGTTTCCAAGATCAATAACTGGCTTTGTTTTTGCATCTTTACAGCGTCGCTTTGAAACGAATTACGGTTATGGCAGCATTTGACTTAGTCCAATATGAAAGCGCTAGGTATGTGAGGTTGCTCACAAAGATTGTTTTTAAACATAACGGCTCTAGGTAAAGGTAAAGAAATTTTGCCAGAAATTTTGCCTTCGCGTTGCGCTGCGCTGATGGCATTCTATAGCAGGGTTCTTAATTGTGCCATGCCTAATGTTACACGGGACCTCGTTTATTTTAAGTTCCCATCCGAAAGAACCGTGAATCTATTTTTGTAATACCTAGTGTTTGGCGAAAGAGTAGTCACTACACACTTTCAAGTTTTGGGTCAGACCCGGCCGGGGATCCAACTCACAACTTCCCACTTCCGGACTCAGCACTCTACCAACTGATCTATCACAGTGGTTTAAAGTCAATGTGCTGCATTTTATAAAATTTGTTATTGTCTTTAGTCTGTAAATGGAACCTCTGTGATCATATATGATATATATACCCTAGCTATTTAGTGGTCTAAAGGCGTTTCCCATAGCATAAATACGTACCCAATCCGCTAGGAACAGATACTGGTTTTTAAGGTTATCTCTTTGTCTGCAGTTTATTATACAAAAGTGTTCAAAACGACTCAAGACAGTTTTCTCATGTTCTAAATTTTTAGCTTGTTAATACATTGTATAATTAACTTGCATAGCTATAGGTGTCCAGTTGCCTATTGCCGAAATGCACTTATCGGTTTCCATTGAAGATTGCAATATGACAGACCAGATGAACAAAAAAAGATAGTATATTTGGTATTTTCCGATTTTTTCGTTGCGGTTCTCATTTAGACAGAATATTTTATTTTGTCATTGTCTAGTTATATACGCATCCACCCACCCACCACATATACACGGGTTTATCTGATCACTCTATATGTTTGCACTACAAACTGTCCATATTGATTTGTACAAAGATTATACGTTTTTAAGACTTTTGATAAACAAACAAACCCTTATGTCGATCCCACGTCATGTTTTACTTTCGAGAGTATCGATCCGGTAATTTAATCAATGTTTCACTTATATCAAGACTTCCCCAGCTATATGCGAAGTGACAGAAAGTTTTACCCATGGAGTGCACTTTAACGTGTAACACCTGCGTCGACATGGGGCTTCGGTTGTAAGGTCTTATTCCAATGGCTTTCATTTCACAATATCATTTGAAGTCTTGGTCAGATCCTGCCGGGGTTTGAACCAGTGATCTCTCACACACGGAAATTATCTTCCGTGACAGAAAGTAGATTATTAAACATACCATAACAAATAAATAAAATTCAACCCATCGAAGATGGGGCAGGGGTGACCAATAACAAATCAAAAAATTATATCTTCGAAGCGGCGACTAATAAATATCCTGGGGACGTGAAATTCATCTCGGAACTCCCTTGTAGTAGCCTTGTCGCAGCTGAAAATGACTGTTCACATATACATGAACCATGACTAGCCGAGATATTACTAATGTGAAAAAAAATTATATTTTATCATTTTTTTTTTAGTTGTTACATTTGTGGTAAAATTTTGCTACATTTGTGAACAACATTTACTACATTTGTGACCAAACGTACTACATTTGTGGTTCGATACTACATATGTGACACTTTTTTATTACATTTGTAAAAGTTACTACATTTGTGGTAACTACTACATATAGGGGTCCCACACGCGCCAAACCTCCCACTTTTCATGTAGTAAAGCGCATTATTAATTTTGCCTGCTACATCAATTGCAGTTATATCGGCTATAATTGCCATTGTTCCGACGCATTGACTGCTTAACTATCAAGGGTCTAAACTCTTCTCATGTTGTTTATAGTTGTATTCTGGACCTGTTTATATTACTAGAATATGCTAGCGCACACACACACACACGCACTCCAAATTGACAAATGGGCAAGTAGACAAGTTGACAAGTCGACAAGTTCTTTTAATAAAATTTCTCTCTCTCTCTCTCTCTCTCTCTCTCTCTCTCTCTCTCTCTCTCTCTCTCTCTCTCTCTTGTGTGTGTGTGTGTGTTTTGACATTTTGAAAGTACTGTCTATCAAACTGCCTGGTGCACGTTTATTCCTGTTGGTTATTATCGGGTCTCCCGTAAAGAAGAGCTCCAAGAAAATTGTTGAAATCAAAGATGTTTTATGGTTGAGAAGAAAATTTTTCAAAGTGGTTTGTCACAGGTGTTTTTTAACGCTATTTGAAAAAAAATTGAGCTTGTGCGTTGAGCTTGTCCCGATTTTAACGCGATTTGAAACATTTTTTCAAAGTGCGTAATTTTTTCAAAGTGGGTTGCTACAGAGCCGAGCCAAGGATTGTTGGAGGTCACATCTGATAGGCCATTGTACTCCTTGGCAAAACAGATCCAATGGTCTGAAAGTTTTAATGAGGATAAGTTTGTTTTAATGTTTGGAGATTTAGATATTGGAATGGCTGCAATTGAGATCTATTGGATCTATTGGATATTTTCTCCAAGATAGTTACAGAAGCAGACGTAGCATCATCTGGCACAGCATATTCTTTTCTAACTGCACCAAGTGTTACCAGAACTCTGGCGCACCAAATAACAGCATGTTGTCTCTTTAAGCTTCTTAAACAGGCATATGATGAATTCTGCGAAACAATTCGCAATAACGAAGGCACCATTTCAATTTCTTTTCATGATATGGTATACAAAACGTAAATGCGAAAGTTTGCAGTTTTATTACTGATATTGACAATAGAACTAGTCTTTTTACAAACATTAGATCATTTCGAGAGGCTAATTTTCAAATTTATTGCAGTGCCTTTTCTGAATTGATACCTTATTTCTTTTTTCATTCAAATAATAATAATATTGATTATGCAAGATGGCTTCCTATTCATCTTATAAATTCACAAATGACTTTATTTTCCAAATTATTTCAAAGCCTTTGTGACCATATGCAAATGTATCAGTTTAGCCATTATTAACGTTTATCACCAGCAGCACACAAAGGACATTTGTTAACGCAGAAAATTTCCAATTCATGATGGTTACTTCGAATAAGGTTCATACATATGTTTCGATTTAACCCTTTTTTGGCAGATGTGCCAAACTACGCCATTTTGATATTCGGCGTGTCAGGTGTACTATTTTCGACGTGGAATTGTGATTTGTGGATGAATCTTTTAAACCTGGTACCGTAAAAAAGAAAATTTGTTCTTTTTGTTTTTTCTTTACAAAACATTCTGTCCTGCATATGTTTTTACTTGAAATTTAAGCACGCAATTCAAATTTAAATTTTCGTGAATTTTACCTCATTTTTTAATCGATTTAAATGTTATATGTTCAAAATATAGAAAAAAATCATTTACAAAATCACGAAATTTACGAAATAACGGAAATTGAGAATTTTGATCACGGGCTTTATTACAGTATGATCAGGTGATACTTTCGATTACTCGAATCTTCAATGTATCACTGCGATTATCAAATGAATTGTTTCGATAATGATATTGATAATATAAAAAAACATCCTTTCATAATCATCGATCTTTTTTATATTTTGAGTTGAGTAATTGGTGTTCAACCTCCCAGTCAAGAATACCTACCGTGACACGAGACCTCGTTTATCTAAATTCCCATCCGAAAGAACCGTGACTTGCATTTCGTAAAACCGATTGCTTGGCGAAAGAACATCCACTACCCACTTTCAAGTCTTGGGTCAGACACGGTCGAGGTTCGAACCCAAGACGGAGCGAGCACTCTCCCAACTGAGCTACCACAGTGATCTCTTTTTATATGTGATATGGGATAACATAAGAAGATAATATCTTGACCACCTATTATTAAATTAATTTTATCAACTGTGACTTGGTTGAAGTTGCATAATGGCAGCATGGTGTTTGTTAAAGATCATTTACTGTACAACCTATCCAAGTAGTATGAATTACCAGGATCACTAAATAAGAACACACCTTTTTACTCTGTTTTTATTTTTGTATATAATAAAATTTATTCTACTTGCTAGGCTACACAACCATTTATAGCATGGGCTACTATCATTAGTTTCCATCATCAGTAAATCAGTAATGGTTACATATGGTAACCTTTGTTTTTGCACGGTTTCGTCGCCATGACAACTCTCATTTCGTTCATAATACAGTAAAACCTCTCTAAACCGGACAAGCTCCGGACCAAAGATTTTGTCCGGTTTAGGGAGGTGTCCGGTTTAGAGAGGTTTTGAAATTTTTACTTGGCTTATCTCCCCTTAACTAAATCAATCTAGAAAGATGTAATACATGTCAGAGAAGCCACAATCAACAACTGTTACGTCACATCTCATTATAGGATATGCTATATGTAAAGCATTAATTGGTTTTAAATCAGCTTTAATTCACTTTCTTAAGAGGATTCTAATTAGAGTACTCAAAGCAAATAGACTACCTGTATTAATCCCTAACAGGACAACAATAGTGTTGACACTTTCCAGTCCCTTTGATACATAGGGTGTCACTGGATAATAATTAACAAAACAACTGTAGCAACTATAGATAACAAGATAAGATTGTATGAAGTGCTTATCTTAATTTATTGTGTCAAGTAATAAATAAATTAATAAACAAATTTAGATTATAAAGAAAAATCACAAAAAGAAAGAATATATATATATATATAGAGAGAGAGAGAGAGAGAGAGAGAGAGAGATAAAAAATATATATTAAATAAATAAATAAATAAATAAATAAATAATTGAATTAAATACCAAATGTTTTAAAGTTTTAAATGAGAATAAAAAGGAATTTTGAAAAAATTATGATTTTTAAGTGTTCATAATTGAATATTTTTATAGATCTGTTTAAAATTAATATATTTAAAAAAGGAAAAAAAACACAAGTAATTAAAAAAAATCAAAATGTTGTCCGGTTTAGAGAGGTTCAATTTTAAGGATATAAGCAACTTGGGACTAAAAAGTTTGTCCGGTGTCCGGAATAGAGAGTGTCCGGTTTAGAGAGGTTCTTGTTAATTGAAATAAAGAAGGATAAATTCGGGACCAAAAATTTTGTCCGGAATAAAGAGTTGTCCGGTTTAGAGAGTGTCCGGTTTAGGGAGGTTTCACTGTATTTTTAAATTGATGTGTATGATTTTATAGTGATATTATTTTTGCGAAAACTTATTTCTGTCAAAATAATGATCAACTTTACTAAAATAAAATGCATTTTCCGCCAATTTATATTTTTGGTCTAATAACTACAAAATTTGTTCTTTGTATTTCTTGTGAAAACATGCGTATTTTTAAATTATCTTTTTGTATACATAACTTTCCTGCAAAATCATATTTTTTAGTATACTAGTCTCAAGATATTAAAAATTTATCAAAATTCAGCGATTTTTTTCACAGGTTTTCGTCGTAAATGTAGTGTTTATGTTGCCCTGGAAACAGATATATGGACGAAACTTCCCTAAATGGGGATACTGAATTATATGGGTTGGTTATTAGCATTTTTACTGCACTGTTTTTGCATTTTTTAAAAAAATTTCTCTGCCATAAGATGAATTCTTATTTCCTCAGTCTGAAAAAAATCGCATTAAAATAATGACACTATGTAAACACTAGGAAAAATATTAGAGTAAATACTATGACCTGTATAGTTCTTTGAATAAATGACAATGAAACTGACGCATGTCTTTCTTTTATCTCTGATTTTCCTATACTTAATGAAAAAGAGAAAAACGAATGCGATGTTTTTCCCGCAATAAAACAATGTGAAGAAGCTATTAAATGTATGAAGAACAACAGATCTCCCGGATGTGATGGTCTTCCTACTGAATTTTATAAAGTATTCCGGATTGACTTAAAAATCAATGTCAAGTACTGTACACTGTATTGTATGGTGTTGAAATTAATAATTCTTCTTTAAAATGTTTAGGAATACATATTGGCCATGACAGATCACATTATTATCTTGTGATTATTTTTGGCAAATGTACAGTCTTCAAGAATACAAATATCAAATTTACATATAAAGTATATATAAATGATATAAATTTATAAATAAACTGTCTTCATATGGTGAAAAAGGGTGGAATAAAAAGAAAAACTCTGATAGGAAAAATCTCTGAGAGTTGTATAGGTTTAGTAGATATAGAAACAAAATTCGACGCTTTGGAAGCACCATGGATAATAGGGCACCACTAATCAAAAACAAACATACTAATCCATGTCCGAATCACAATCCAGAAGCAAAGTAAAAACTTTGGAACTGAAAAGTTAGGTTAGACACATATTTTTACTAAAGTATTAGAAGCAAGATGTTCAAGTAATACGTTTAAATGAGCCTGCTATATATCTTTCCTTGTATGAATATTTATGGAGTGTAGGACAAGTAAGGAAGATCAAGATTTTCCTCTTTCAGATTGATACCAAAAGATTCTATGGTTGGAAAGAACTTAATCTTTGGTAAAATTAGTTGAAGTATATGCAGGGTTATTTGACTAATATCAAATAACCCTGCATATACTACTAGAACTAATCCAAGCTCCTTAATAAGACATTCAAGGTAGAATCTCTTACAGACGAGCATAATTTTGTTGGAAGCCTTCAGCTGGGACAACAACATATTTGTTGTGTATGTCTGTTAGAATTGTCTTGATATCTGGATCCTTGAGTACTGAAGACGGTTTAGTACTCATAGACCCTTTAAGTTTGGCAATCCTACTTTTAACGAAAGATCTCACAACATTTATCTAGTCGGATAACGTATCAAGCTCAACATCTTCTAATTAAGCCCAACGTCTGGCGTACTCTTTAAAAGAATCCATGACAAGTCTTAAATTCTGTCCCCAAGTAAAACGTTGAGCTTCTCTATATTTAGGACCTTTTAAAAGTAAAGATGTTAATTTAGTGTTCTCGATTATACTGAGTCTAGCTGGTCTATAAATATGGTGAAGACGAGCAAGAGCAGGAAGGTGTGTTTGTTTATAATTTAATATTTTGGATGTAATAGGTTTATTGTAGGAGTAGGAAGCTAGAGGTGGCGAATTAATTTTGAAATAAGCAGGAACTTTAGATTGTACTTGTTTATTTTGAAGAATATTGAAAATGTGTATAGCATCTATGCCTTTGTTAGCATAGTGTACCATCTTTCTCAATATCGTTTTCCCGAGCAGGTTTGTATATAAAAGACAAATTATTAAATAATCTTTTGCCAAATAACCTAATTGTTTACTGTTTCTAAATATTGTAAAAAATGTGTTAAGAATTCTGATTTATTACGGAAGCGTATTAGGGCCACTACAATTTTTTTTAATTTGATATGTCGACTTAGTTTCTCGATAAAACCACTTAACTATGTCGATAAATCGACTTATCATTTCGATAAATCGACATAGCAATTCGATAAACCGACTTAACTATCTCGATAAATCGACAAAGTAATCGTCAAAGTATCTCGATAAATCGACTTAGATTCTCGATAAATCGACTTAGTTTCTCGATAAATCGACTTCCCATCAAGGTTAATGAGCTATTATATCCGTGTACTGGCGGTATCTGGTCAACTAGTTCCAATTCCAACTCGTTCCAACTGATTTTCGCCAACTCGTTCTAACTTTTTTACCAACTCGGTCCACTTTTTTATGCAAAGTTCTTACAGTTCAGATTTAATTACCAACTCGTTCCAACTTTTTTTACCAACTCGTTCCAACTTTTGTTTAACCAACTCGTTCCAAATTTAAGAATTGTAATGATTTTAGCCGTTACCAACTCGTAATAAGAGGATTTAGCCGTTATCAATTAATTAACAATCAAGGGTATCCTCATTTTAAATTAATCACAACGTTGTCCAGCTCTTATTACTTGGAGGTATCCTCTTCATATTATAACTATTTAAAATATCATTTAAAAGCAATCAATAGTTTATTATTAATTAATATAACTGAAATAATAGATTATATCATTTTTAATATTCACCAAACTTGCAACAATCATGGAATTTGTTATTGTCGAAATAATACTAACAATTAATAATGATTAAATAATAACCTGATTCGCATGTACTACATGTGTGGCACTTCAACGCATGCTGACGCTGAGAAACAGGCATACTGGAAGCCTTTTTATTTAAAGGTCGTGAGTAGTTTTTTAAAGTTCGTTTGATCAGATCTTGTTTAAGAATACTTTCTGTGTTTTAAACCATGTTCATGTATTTTTCAACGCACGCTTATTGTCGGTAAAAAGAAGAAAAACAAACTACTCGCAAATTAATGTTTACTAAACAAGTAAAGGGTTCATGAAAATTCCTTTAAACTTCTAATGCGTTTGTTAATCTGACAAACTGATCCGTTTATGTTGCCGCTATAGTTCCGACAGGAGTGATAAACAAACAATTAATAAGCAAGACATAGCAATTAATTATGATCAAGATACATGGTATTATTTAATATTTATCTGTAATTATTTCATTTGTTAATTTAATTGTTCATCTATATTATTTTATCTTTAGTACGCCAGGTTTAATGTTTATTTATCACTTGAAATGAAATTCGGTATGAGTTGGTAGTTGGAACGAGTTGGCAAAAAAGTTGGAACGAGTTGGTATTTCAGTTGGAACGAGTTGGTAGTCAAAAGTGGAACGAGTTGGCAAAAATCAGTTGGAACGAGTTGGAATTGGAACGAGTTAACTAGTATTCGTACTGGCAACTTAAAGACGACATCACTGCAGTCCAGTTACTCACACATCACTCTATCAACGCACACACACACACAAAATAAAGAATGAGAAAGTAGAAATCAAAAATGTTCACGTTGTAAAATGACTTAATTACTGTCGAAACGACGTAAAAATCAACAACCAATCAATCAATCAACCAATCATAACATCAAACAAATCCGTTTTCTATTTTTTTATATTCATGAGTTCAAATTAAACATCCGACGAAATTCTATTACATGAATACTAAGTTAACATGTACAGTTCGTATCCAAGCAAGAAGAGTATTGGTATGCAGCATTGACGGACTCCAGATTTTACCTCGAAGGAATCTGAGATTTTGTTTTCTAGAATGATGATTTTCTTTGGTTTCCCATAGGCTGTTAATATTTCCCCATGTCTATCTCGATGGACGCTATCAAAAGCTTTCTTAAAATCTATGAAGTTGATAAATACAGGGATGTTCCATTCGATACATTATTCTATGATATTTCGGAGAACAAATATTTGATCAATACATCCCACGCTTCCTCTACGGAAACTAGCTTGTTCTTCTCTTAGCTTAGATCGATTGCTGTGTCAATTCTGCTGAGAATGACCTTACAGAATACTTACTTTGCATGGTACAGAAAGCAGTGTAATTCCTCTCCAATTGTCACAGCACTGTAAATCACGCTTCTTTGGTCGCTTTACAATAACTTATACTCATCCTTTTTAATTCTGAGCTCATGTGACTGTATATACATATTTGTATGAAATATAACAATGTTTTGAAATAATTTCCTGTATTAGTTAAATCGAAATCAAATCTGAGTCTAATAAATAAAATAAAAACGATATAAGGGCAAAGTAATTTGTTTTTATTATACCCAAGCAACCACTCCCCTTTTTTCTCTCTCTCTCGTCAAGTTGTAGTTAATCATACAGAAGAACTAACAGGGTTCGGAAGGGATAGAAAAGAGTTTAACTTTTTGTGATAAAAAATGGACAAAATTTCTACCTATTCTTCCATTGCTCCTAGTTACTGTCAAATGTACAATGATTATGTCAAATAAAAAGTGTTTATGTTTAAATTGTACAAAACGAAAAAAACGGCACTTGACATTTGAATTTTCGTAGATAGATATGTAAAACTGTAGCTTTTTATTTATCAATATCCTTATAATTTTATTAGCCTTGCGTATTTCCTATTTCTTCCAGTTTGAGACTTTTGGCATTCATAAATGCCAAACGACCGCATCACTGCGTTTGAATATTAATATCGTCAATACACATCCCCGGGAAACTATAACCTGGTAAACAAAATAGCAGCCCCCATGTTCCCAGATGGTTTATCGGACGTCCCCGTGTGTAAATCGAAAATTTTCATCACCGAATTAGACAGTATCCTACGGTGGCTGAATAAGGCCATGTGAATTTTTTTTTTTATCTTGTTCCCTCAAGATAGTATCTCGTTCCCTCAAGTTAGTATCTCGTTCCCTCAAGTTAGTATCTCGTTCCCTCAAGATAATATCTCGTTCCCTTAAGTTAGTATCTCGTTCCCTCACGATAGTAACTTGTTCCCTCAAGATAGTCATTTCATTCCCTCGGGATAGTATCTCGTTCCCTCATAGTATCTTCGTCCCTCGAGTAATGATAACTTAATCTGTATTTCCGGGACGCTTTGTTTGAATGGCTTGGTCATTCAAGCTATTGAATGTTTCTTATTTTGAATCCAGTCTTTGTATTTCAATTACATTAAAGATATTATACCCATATTTTTCAAAACAGAAACTAAATAAGAGGTCACGCTCCTTTATTGACAGAGTTATGACTCTTTAGTTGAATATTTGAGTCTAAGACATATCTTCAAATCCACGGCTTAGTGACCAGACATGGTGGGCTTACTATTCATTTGAAGCTTTTATTTATATCCGTTTAATTTTGCACCACTAGACGGCCGTTTCAGAATACAATTCTTCATCAATAGTGCTTGGATAAAAAAACTTGAAGTGGAAAGCCATTTTCAAGATGCTGAAAAACATTATCCAAAGACCCAAAATATAATTTACAAAATCAAGCTAGGGAAATACTTTGCACGAGTGAGCATATCTTAGTTTTTGAAGAATTTCAAAATTCTAAATTCAAATAATTTAAATTTTAACAAGTGGACGATTTAGATATAACAGTATATTTCTGACAATACCAAATGAAATGTCATGCATAACAGTTAGGGGTAATGTTGCTTCATCCACGGAGTTATGATCTATGATTTTATTATTCTAATTCAGGGCATAACATAAAAAATAATCAAAACAACTTGTGTTATTTGTATAAATCTGTAAGTGAATACTGGTGTCCTCAATGAACATTGGTCAGCAACTTACTTGCCAAATATAATAATTACAACCTCTTCATTACGTCTTTTCATAGTTACAAGATGCTCCGGGTAGCATCCATCAGCACTCTTTCAACTAGTCTGGGCGAGCATTATAACAATTTTAATTATTTTCAACCTTTAATTATTAGTAATAGGTGTGCGACATGCATACAAATACCTCAGTCAATCACATTATACTGACACTGAGCACACTGGCCGTTGCTCAAACTTCAAAATGCCGAGTGTCTGGCGAAGGAAAGATTTTACCTCTAAGAGCGGATGCTATAACTATTGCATGATCAACATTAGAATTATGTTAGTGTAGTTAGAAAAATACCCGTATCATGATCATCAGAAATATCCGGGTTTTATGGCGTTTAGAGGCAAACGTTCTCACTAAATGAACCAGAACAGGGCAGAGTCTTAACGGTTACGAATACTAAACACCATGACAATCGTAGAAAAATTACGGATAACTTGAAACAGTCTTAAATACATCAGCCATCGTTCTCTACGACAGCAATTTGATTTGATTTGATTTAATAGGGTTTAACGTCCCAGTCAAGATTATTTCACATATATCGAGACGTCGCCAGCTATAGGCGAAGGTGCAGAAATTGATCTGTGCTATGCGCTGATGGCATTGTGGAGTAAGGGTTCTTTAACGTTCCATGTCTACCGTGACACGGAAACTCGGTTTTTAAAGTCTCACCCGAAAGACCCGTAACTTTCATTTCTCAATGCCGAATGCTTGGCGAAAGAACAGTCACTACCCATTTTCCTCCTACTTAGTTTCTTTTTTGAATAACATCGGCATAATATATTGTTTTTTAATCTTTTTTATTGTCCCAGACATTGAATACGGGATGGTCAAGCAGTGTCAGGGTTTGGGGCCGCTGGGCTCACTTGCCAGGTAACAAAAGGTCAACTTTACATACATAAAACATATATATACAATTGTATAATATTTGGGGATTCTAGGGATTAATCTAGATTTTGTAGTAAGGCACATTTCTGATTATTTGGCGGTCTTATTCAAGAAACTATTATATCACCAGCGGCGTAGCCAGAAAAGAATAAATGTGCAAGCCCGGAGCAAAAAGCACTACACGCACCGTAGACTTCTTCACACTAAGAGGTCTGGGTGCATGTTCCCCAGTTAAATTTTGAAAAATACATGTATGAAGCAATTTGATACGTGTTTCTATACTCTAACAATAGTTTCGTGAGTAAAAAGATTACACAAAAAGATTAAGTTTTTGTTATGTTCCACTGAGCCGAATTTTCAGAGCCATATTTTAATCCTAGTTTTTCAAAAGACATATTTTACTTCAAAATCTCAACATTTTTTATCAAAAAATTATGTGCAAGCACATGATTACTGGCTTATATGCACGCTACGTCACTGATCATTTAAGCTTTTGAGAGTAAGTTTACAATGATATTTGAAAACATATACATGTAGCAATACAATCATTTAAAGAAAGGTTATTAAGATTTGAGATTTTTAAAAATATCAGAAGAAAAAGATCAGTAATGTCAGATGAACAGATAGTAAAGTCAAGCCAGATTAATCCCTTCATCAAGTAACTAAGTAAATGAAAAAAGGGTCTTGTTTCCAATATACATAATAATATCTTTTTCAGTATGTACAAACTTTTAATACACATTCCTTTTCAGTTTTGTCTGGGTTTTTTGTTTTTTAATCTTTAATATAACTGAAATACAAAGAAATAACTTTGCCTTCGATTCAAAATAAAAAACATTCAATCAGCTATCTCCTCACCCGATCTTCGCCATTCAAATAACGCGTCTCGGAAACACAGATTAATTTATGATTATCTCGAGAGAACGAGGGTTGGTTAGTTGAATGTTGTTTAATGTCGCATCAGCAGTTTTTCAGCTATTCGCGACGAGAACTAATTTATTAATCTCTAAACAATTTTGTGTACGTATATGAAGTGCGAGTGTGCTGTATGGTCATCCTTGTACTTGCGCACACGCAGGGCGACTTTAACGTGCTAGGTCACAGAGTCAATTTGCCGCAGAGAAGCGTGTCACTCCCCCAGTCCATTATACTGATACCAATAAAGGCCAACGGCAAAGAAAATTCACTTTCCCACATGTGGTCTGAGCGGGATTCGAACTCACAGCGGTGAGAGACCCTGAATTGGAAGACTAACGTCTTATCCATTAGGCCTCTCGAGGGAACGAGATACTATCTTGAGGGAACAAGTTACTATCTTGAGGGAACGCGATGCTAACTTGAGGGAACGAGATACTAACTTGAGGGAACGAGATACTAACTTGAGGGAACGAGATGACTATCTTGAGGGAACGAGATACTAACTTGAGGGAACAAAGATACTATCTTGAGGGAACGAGATACTAACTTGAGGGAACGAGATGATTATCTTGAGGGAACGAGATATTAACTTGAGGGAACGAGATACTATCTTGAGGGAACAAGATAAAAAATAATTTCCACATGGCCTTATTCAGCCACCGTAGTATCCTACGGTGGCTGAATAAGGCCATGTAAAAAAAAAATTTTATCTTGTTCCCTCAAGATAGTATCTCGTTCCCTCAAGTTAGTATCTCGTTCCCTCAAGATAGTATCTCGTTCCCTCAAGTTAGTAACTTGTTCCCTCAAGATAGTAATCTTGTCCCCTCAAGATAATATCTCGTTCTCTCAAGATAGTAACTCGTTCCCTCAAGATAATATCTCGTTCCCTCAAGATAGTAACTTGTCCCCTCAAGATAATATCTCGTTCCCTCAAGATACTAACTTGTTCCCTCAAGTTAGTATCTCGTTCCCTCAAGATAATATCTCGTTCCCTCAAGATACTAACTTGTTCCCTCAAGTTAGTATCTCGTTCCCTCAAGTTAGTATCGCGTTCCCTCAAGATAGTAACTTGTTCCCTCAAGATAGCCATCTCATTCCCTCAAGATGGTATCTCGTTCCCTCGAGATAATGATAACTTAATCTGTGTTTCCGGGACGCTTTGTTTGAATGGCGGAGATCGAGTGAGAAGATAGCCGACTCGAGTAAGTATTTTAATGTTTAATGTGTAATGATGGTACAACTAGACAATATCAGTTGATGATCTGTAAAAAGTAGGGGTTAGCTATTTTCCAAGCTGTTGACTGTATCTTATTTTGAATCGAAGGCGAAGTTATTTGTTTGTGTTTCAATTACATTAAAGATTATAAAAATCACTAAATTATACCCATATCATTCAAAACAGAAACTAAATAAGAGGATTGACACACCACTTCGGTACCTCAGTAGGTGTCTAGTGCTCGCTCCGTAAGTGAAAGTCGTGGGTTCGATCCCAGGCTGGGTATGACCCAAGACTTGAAAATGGGTAGTAACTGCTCTTTCGCCAAGCACTCGGCATTGAGAAATGAAAGTTACGGGTCTTTCGGGTGAGACTTTAAAAACTAAGTTCCGTGTCACGGTAGGCGTGGCACGTTAAAGAACCCTCACTCCACAATGCCATCAGCGCATAGCACAGGTCCAAATTTCTGCACCTTCGCCTATAGCTGACGACGTCTCGATATAAGTGAAATGTCTTGCCTGGGACGTTAAACCCGATTAAATCCAATCAAATCCTTTATTGACAGAGTTATGACTGTTTGGTTGAATTTTTGAGTCTAGGACATATCTGTCATGTGCTGTTTTTGAATTCAAAAGCAGCACATGACATATCTATAAATGTATCCACAATTTAGTTACCAGACATGGTAGGCTCAGTAATCATGTTGCTAATGTTGCTTCATCCACGAAGTTACGATCTTTCCCGTTTAGACGATAACATCAAAAATAATTATCATAATTTGATCAAACTTGTGTTATAAATTCTAAATTGAATGTATTATTTGACAGAAATTCATAATCCAGGAACACATGTATATGAACTGAGAGACGTTTCCCGTGAGAAAAACATCGATAATCTTAATTCTCTTGTCGTGATACTTAAATTGTGGTTTTCTTTTTTTCTGAACTACCCGCTATTAAATGTCACAGCATTGCTCGGATTATTATGTTCATGTCTATTTCGTATCCATATTTAAATTTACACTGAATCGGTGTCTTCCTTTTCCTAACCAAAATTGTGAGTATCGGCCGTTTAAAAAAATATCTATGCTTTGTATTGAAACTGATTGTGGCGGTAGCTCGCTTCGTAATTAGGGAGGTCTAGGGTTCGAACTCCGACCGGGTCTGATCAAGATAGAGGTTTCTTTTTAACAAATATATAGTTTTAGGCACAGCCAATGTTGAGAGCGCAAAGAATTGGTATACTAGTATGTCAATAATTGTTTTTATATTCTAAATAACATAATATTAATATTTCTTTGTAAAACCCTTGTTCTTCGACTTCACTAGCTTCACGGGCAGAATGGTGTTTTACTAGCCAGTCCCGACTTTACTTATATTGAAGTCGGTCAGTCTGGTCAGTGTCATACAAACATTACTGACCTACGACAAGCAAACTGACAAACTCAGTTTCTCACACTGGAATTTTTCCGAGTAAAATTTGAACCTGTATGCAGTATGAAGTGCTGTGATCCAAGAGTCGACGATTGAAACATTTCTGCTACCATTTTCTTCTTCCCCGCCCTTTCCCTACACTGAAAGTAACCCTATTGAAGGCGTATTTACAATTACAAACAATGATGATTGAGACGGCTTTATGACCAAACAAAAACTTAATACATGTACTTTAGACCATCTTTAATGCTTTAGATCTGTCTGAACTTATGGGCAACTCTGGTATGTCTGTCTCCAGTCATCCGGTAGGTGTTAGATGGGGTGGCCTGTTTAAATGTTATACAACATTGATAGTCGGTCTTGGAACATTGGTGTTGCACCAGATCCCAGATGCTTTATAATAGTGACACTGTCTGGTGTAAAGTCTTGTAAAATTTCTTTGTAATTATTGGTGACAAACCAACTTCCACTTCTTATATGTAGCGCTCCATATAATTATGTGGAGCTCTACATAATATAAATTAAGTAGGAAGTACTAATTGATAAACCTACATCAAGTCACATTTTTAATTTAGTGTCAGTCGCGCGTATTTGGGTGTGGATGGGTACCAATGTGATTATTCGGTAATCTCTCTCTCTCTCTCTCTCTCTCTCTCTCTCTCTCTCTCTCTCTCTCTCTCTCTGAATTAGTATCTAGATCCAATGGGAAAGTCATAAACTCACATGGTCTAACGGCTAGTGTTAAGTTAAAAATCAAAGTAATGAAATCACCGTACGTTTAAGAACTGTTTTATGACACATCTGTGTGTTTATTTTATGAATAGACTAAATTATATCAGATTGGGTTCTTCTTTTTTAACTACATGTATATTTGCCCACCTCAAAACATTTAGCAATAGTGAAATAACAATATCAGAAATACATGAATATTATCATGTTAAAAGTTTATACTAGCATAGTATGACAAATTGTCAAACAGTTGACAATTTCAATTTTTTTCAGACTTCTTTAGGATGCATTAGTCAGTGCTTATTGGCAGATCTTGTTCTTCATTGTTGTATTTTGTAAATCTTTATTGTTTTACTCTTTAGGAACATACAAATGGACGATCTAGATGAAATACTAGCTTTTATACGAGAAAGAGGTTTGGATGAAGACCAGATAAAGGAAATCGAGAAGAACAAAGTTAGTAAACTTTAGTTTTAGAGTCTTGTAAAATAAGTCAGTCCTGGCTTCTTTAAGAACGTTATTTATTGATTTTCCATTAGAGACAAGTTCTTAGGGTAACCCATATTCGTTACAAAATGAGGGATATCGAAAGTTCACATCATAATAATGCTCTTACTACATGTAAATGTAGACATTGCTTATTAATCACACACACACACACACACACACACACACACACACACACACACACACACACACACACACGCGCGCACGCACACACACACACACACACACACACACACACACACACACACACACACACACACACCAATATCGGCTGGACCCCCCCCCCCTCCATTTTTTTTTACAGAGTTGTGTGTTGTATTGATGTATTTGCAATATAAATGTGTTGCGTTACAATTTGACATCTGGTTTTGTATCGCGTCATTATTTTATTCTTTTTATATATATTTTAGTTTAAACGATATTTATTTCAATAAACAATAACATTTCATCAAATAGACAGAAAGGGGATTCCGGAACAAGAGTGAAACTCTTATATTAACCAGTCTCCCTGGATACAATACATTACAAAACATGAAAGGAGCTTACTTAACTAATAAAGTCAAGAATAAATGATTAATTAATATGTAAATAAATAGCGATTAAATAAATAAATAAATATATAAATAAGTAAGTGAATACACAAATAATAAGCAAGTAAATAGTTATGCGAATATAGGTATATAAGAAACAAAAACAGAAAAAGAAGATACTAAAAAGTGTAAATATGTAATTAATGTAAATAGATAAATAAATAAATAGGTGTGTGAAAATAGGAATAAAATAAACAAAAACCGAAAATGAAGGTACTAAAAAGTGTAAGTAAGTAATTAATATAATTGCATAAATAAGTAAATAAATAAATAAATAAATAGATGTGTGAATATAAGAATATAGGAAACAAAAGCAGAAAAAGTAAATACTAAAAAATGTAAAAAAGTACTTAATGTAGATACATTTTTTCTCTCATATGAAAAAGGTAGATAAATAAGATAGATTGGCTAACTAACTAACTAACTAATAATAATAATAATAATAATAATAATAATTTATAACAATCACAACAATATAGCCAGAAACAAAAGCAGAAAAAGTAGATACTAAAAAAGTGTAAAAAAGTACTTAATGTAAATATTTTTTTCTCTCATATGAAAAAGGTAGATAAACAAAATAGATTGGCTAACTAACTAATTAATAATAATAATAATAATAATAATAATAATTATAACAATCACAACAATATAGCTGTTGTAATATTTACTTTGTTAGATGATAAGCAGAGTAGGTGTAAAAGTGAATGTAAATAAATGAATAATTAAATAAATAAATAAATAAATAAGTGGGTGTGTATATATAATAAATTTACGCACTACTATCAACAGTTATCTCGCAAAACGTTTTGATTGTAAAATAAATTCTTGCACAGAAAGGAAAATTTCTTCGTTTTGTTCATTAGATAACATGGGGTCACCATACAATAATTTATCAATATTTAAGACATAAGGAAGTGTATTAATAGTTATATATATTTTACAGCACTAGACGGCTGTTTCGGAATACAATTCCACATTAGTAGTGGATGATTTGTATTTATTTTACACAGTACCCTCTTTTGCCCATAAAGGATGTTATCTTTGCATATAGCACAGATAGTAGTCTAGTAGATGTGTACTGTTGTAACAATACTTCACTCTGGTAAGATAGGGGTGAAATATTATATTACTAATGGTTATTTTTATTTTACCGCTTCCCGGGAGTAGTTTTTTAAAACTATTTTGTGTTTTAGAAATATCATTGCGAAAATATGGTAATAAGTGAATAAGTTAAGGTGTTAAAAGGGAGTATGTCATTATCTGTTGGTTTTGAATAGCTGAAGTACTGGCAAAGCAATGGAACAATATCAACTTCATCTCAATATACACTCAACAACATTTCCAATTGCTCAACTCAGTATGGTAAATATTATTGAAGTAGCAGTATGATGCCCAAAAGATGTTTATATCGGTGCCTACTACATGTATATGTATGGCTTTATGCCATATGATATGGACCAAAAGATTTCAATAACGATTTACAGGCGCTTCCGGTTATTATTTGTAAGGAAATAATCAGGACCGAAAGAAAACAATTTTTAAAGAAATGCAAGCCATTAAAACATTACGTGTATGCCTAAAGCGAAAATTAAAGAAAAAATGACAAAGTAATAAAAGTTCTTATTTTTCAACAAGATCGTGTCGGTTGGACTTGCTTGCCCCTGCAATTTTCCATTATTCAAAATTCAAGTGACCACAAGTCTTTATTGACATGCCAAAATGTTTTAGGACTTACATATCGATAAGGATTGTTTTGTGTTGTTTTCAGAAAATTACGTGCAACAAGTACGCACATAACGCTAAGGAATCACGAAACTATCCATGACGATACAGATTTAAATGTTAACGGGATTTAAAACGCCGAAATTTATACAGAATACTATATAATAAAAATTTCAATAAAACTATTGTATGTGAAATATGCCCTACTTTAAAATATTTATAATATATATAATACTTGATGATGACCGATTAGAAATTTGAGCGAGTGGATATTGAACAAGATATGTCCCAAGACTATAGTTTTCAAACACATCGAAAACAAAAGTTACTGCTAGTAAAATGTTTCTTTGTCTTTTTCAGATCGACTCTAATGTTATACTGATGATGGACGACAAACATTTAAAGGCATATGTACCTGCATATGGAGATAGAGTGGCCTTGAGACAATTTTGTAGACGGAAAGAACCAAAGAGCAAACAAAAAAAATCAGCACTTTTCAAAAACTTAAAAGGAAATTAAAACGTAATAATACAGAATCAGATTCTGATAGCAGTGACGACAAAAAAGTGAAACACCCTCTGTTTGGAAACAAAAATGCTTCCAAGAAAATTAGACGGGTAGACATTGGATGGCTAAACTATGACGAGAGCGTATGCGACTTTAAACAGGTCAAAGAAAAACGAGGAGGAGGCATCAGAAGGGCCACTTTGGATAAGGACACAACGATGGCTGAAATTCTCAAACTAGCCATTTCTCTGTTTTTCCCTAACGGAAAGTCGCCTCTAGGTGAATTAGAGGATTTTGAAATTACTCTCCATGACTTCAAACAATGTTCATTAGAAGAACAAGAAAAGTTAGGTGACATCTATGATACAACTCGCGTCAAGCTGTTGAGATTGTATATTTGCACGCGGTTAAAGGATAATCATAGTATTGAACTCGTAAAACCAAAGAAACGAATGAAAAAACCATCTGCGACAAGTACAATTTGCACTAATCCAACAGACCCCACTGTTACAGTAAGTGGTGGGTCCGAGAGTTACAGTTCGAAAGCCTTTCAACCACAGGACCTAATGCAACCATCGTCTACAAACAGCACAGTATTTACTTCTTCATCACTAGATCTCCGTTTTATGTGCACAGAAACAGAAATTGTTACCACGTCAGAGAACAGTATTGCACAAGCCGAACTGCTAGATTTAAGTGAAGTTCAGTTCGGACCAACTGATACTGTAACAGCGGATATGCTTTCAGAGACAGTGCCGTTATCTTTCAATACATTAGATTTACCAGACTCGCCTCGAGGTCCCAGTCCTCCAACTTTTACAGACAACGACGGTATGACTCTACACCCTTCGATTCACCGTGTAAACCTTATGGAAGAACTGATCGCAATTTTTAAGGCGCCTGAAATTATGAATTTAACTATAAAATACAACTTTGTAGGCGAGGAAGGAGCCGATTTATCAGGTATTTCAAGGGACGTATACACATCATTTTGGTCAGAGTTTGTATCAAGACATGCAGAAGGCGAAGATACAAGAGTTCCAGCACTGAATCCAAAGTGGCAGTTGGAGGAATGGAAAGCCATTGGTCGGATTTTATTAAAAGGTTACCAAGACCTGAGATATTTTCCACTTCAGCTTGCCCAGTCATTTACTCTAGCACTGATTCACGGAGAACACGTGGTCTCATCTGAAATCAGCATGTCCTCTTTCATGCAATACCTTAGTAAAATGGACAGGGACACATTAAATGCAGTACTGAATGATGATCTTCCTACTGAGGAAAATGACAATTATATTGATATATTGGACAGGTTTGGTTACACTTGTGTGCCCAAAAAGGAAGAGGTCAAACATACATTACTTCAAATTGCCCATAAAGAACTCATTCAAAGACCGAAATATGCTATGATTAGTGTTGCAAGATCCGGTTTGGCCTTGTTCCTTCCTGATAAAGATGCTGTCGATTTAATGTATAGTTCACAAACACCAACTGTTAGAAAAATCTTAAAGCTTTTAAAGGCGGAACCTTCCAATAACAATGAAGCGGCATGTTTTGGATATCTACAAGCATATATAAAGTGCGTTTGCGGTCTTTTCTTCAATTTGTTACAGGGTCTGACGTCCTGTGTGTTGATAAAATCGACATAATGTTTAACACTGCAACTGGCCTCAAGAGGTCTCCAGTTGCTCACACATGTGGACCAACGCTTGAGATACCAAGTACGTACCAGTCTTATCCTGAATTTAGAGGAGAATTTGACAGTATTTTGCACTCCAAAGACTGTCTAATGTTTGGGTTTGCTTAGTTTTGCTTTAATAGTACACCCGCATTAAAAATAAATTATGATGAGGCCACGTTACCAAGAGAACAGTGTTCCATTGTCACTTTATTATATGTTTTTTATTATTTTAATTTGAATATTGATTTTTCTTAAACTCTTAATAAATAATAGATCCATAGTTTAGTTTTAGATATTCTGATTGATGATTTTATTGTCTGTTACCTGAAATATCCAGGTTTGTTATCTCATTTTTATTATGGATTGGTGAATATTAATCTCAGTAGGTTAAAGATATCACAGCGGTTTAGTATTAGTTTCGTTTTTTGTTGGTTTGTTGTTGGGTTTTTTTGGGGTTTTCTTTTTTTTAGGGGGGGGGGGGGGTGGTGGTGGGGTGGTGATTGGATAGTTAGTTAGGGTTCATTTTGCTGTTGGTGCATTTTTTAATTTATCAGTATGTACTATTTGTACTGTTACATTTTGGGTTTGGAATGTTTGTTGTCTAAATAAGTCAACATTCCTAAAAATGCTATTCTGTTGATTCTTGTTAATGTCTTTGTTTTTGCATATTTATTATTTTGTATAATTATTGCGGTTGTAAACATCACTGGTATTTGTTATGAATGTCAAAAACAACACGTGCTATATTATCAAACATGATTATGTTGCAAGCAGTACATAAGTTTTAAGATATGTCTAAATTCTATTTCCTTTGAATATAACAAAAGTTGTACATTCTTCAATTTTATGATAATAATTTTGTCATTTGGGCCACTCTGTTATATGAAACTGTACACTTTAAACGATGATTATTTACGTATTACTGGGTTGTAATTGCGCAAATTCGAAACTATCCACAGATTGGATAAATGACCCAATAAAGTCTATTTTGATTTACACTGCCTATTTTATTTTATTTTACACAAAGTATGTTTGTATACTACATGTACAATACATTTTGCAATTGTTCGTCTTCAATATTTGGAGAAAGTTGTCATTTGGAATTATCTTTCCACATTTTGAATGTTGATTTTTAGGTTTTAAAAATACTAAAAAGCACATTTAGTATTGCAATGTACCTGTGAACTTGACCTTTGAAACATGACCTTAAAACATACTTTCCCAGTAGCTACAATATTCCAATACACACGCCTATACAAAAAGTGACAAAAAGTTTTTAGTTTTTCCCCAGATAATTAAGCATAATTGTATTGTGGTGCACCAAATACCTTAATCTTTGAACTCGTGGCCTTTAACCACTTCGATAGCTCAGTAGGTATAGTGCTCATTCCGTAGGTGGGGAGTCACGGGTTCGATCCTAGCCGAGTCTGACCCAAGACTTAAAATTGTTAGTGACTGTTCTTTCGCCAAGCACTCGGCACTAAGAAATGAAAGTCACGGGTCTTTCGGATGAGACCTTAAAACCGAGCTTACGTGTCACAGTCGGCTTGGCACACTAAAGAACCCTCACTCCACAGTGCCATCAGCGCATATCTGCACCTTCGCCTATAGCTGATGACGTCTCGATATAAATGAAAGACGTTAAACGCCCATTAAATCAAATCAAATCATGGCCTTCAAACATTTATCATGATGATTAGTATATTAATATCTACAATATTCTAATATACATGCCGATACAAAATATGGACCTTTTTTCCAGGTATATTGACAAATACACATGTATACTAATTTTAGCAATTTCCCATAAGTCAATTGTCATTTCCACATCTTGGACCCCAAGGCTAAAATTTGTGCAAATTTGAAACTAGGTGTCTTAAGAATGTTATACATAAAATATCTAATGTGTAATGTTTCTTAAGATTTTCAGGATTTCCCCCTTATGGGGCCCAAGGGATTATAACCCTTTCCCACGCACGATAGTCACCAAATATGACCCGGTAGTGTTGGAGATGGTTTAAATGTGAAAAATTGACGGACGGTGAACCAACTGAATGGCTCATTTGAACTGAAACTTTATTTGGCAACTTGTCATGTTATAAATTTTTGAATAGATATATTTCATTTAGAAGTGAATATGTCATTCAGAATATATATATATATATATATATATATGATTTGCAGACAAATTGTATATATATATATATATATGACAATATGTCTACAAATCACCGCGATTTTGGTAAATTTGAATATTATTGCTATGCGTTGATTGTAAATATTTAACGATAAGAAAGAGCATGCCCAAGTTGCATAAACGAAGCCGTGGTGGCCGAGTGGTGATGGGGTTAGCCCGGCTTGGTCTCACCGCTGTACGTTTGACACCGGCCTTCACTGGTTGTATACTGTGACCGGGTTATTTGCAATGTTAATTTGCGACGTTTTTGTGTCAGTGTGCTAGAACTCTAAAACACACGGACTGACGGTGTAATCCTATATAGTCTAGCTGATCTTTTCGCAGCAGGTGATACAAATATGATTGTTCAGGTACTTGACATTTAGAGATTAGAACAAACAATGGGATATTTAGTATCATGCCACTTAGTGGGGTATGCATGTCTGTCTGTGACATGGTGCTTTATGAGCTTGTACTATAACGTGCACTATACAGCACACATACTTAGCGTTGATATTGTTTGAATGTTGTAAGTTCTCGTTGAATAACCTTTGATATTACTGTCGAGACGTTAAGCACCATCCCATTACCTCCAATACTTTAATTCTTCTCGCATGTCCTTACTCAAATCAAAATCCATGTCCATACTGTAAGGTCAATCAGCATTTGGGGGTCTCTGTGGCCGAGTGATATAAAGCGCGCGCTTACGGATCACACCCCTTACCGCCTAGGTCTGAATCCTACTCGGGACAGATCCTAGAGTAAGAAAGTTTGTCAGTTCACTTACCGAAGGTCGGTGGTTTTCTCCGGACACACCGGTTTCCTTAAACGTCACTGAAATTACAGCCTCGATATAAGTGAGATCTTGACTTGGGCGTAAAATTCCATTACTCCACTCCATCAGCAGTCAGTATATTTATAATGTCATTTTTGATATAATGCTGTCATTTTCTGGAATTGTTGAAGTCATGGTAATAACAGATATACGTATCAGCAATGACAGCCACACTAATTTGTTCAAAACATACGTTATACTTTCGTCTGTGGGTTCACCTATAATCTCTTATCGTTATTCAGACTTTCACTGTTAGACATCTGAACGCTATTTGCAAAAACTACCACTTTCAGTAAAATAACGTGATGTCAAACGATGCTTGCGCCGAATAAGCCAGAAGTCTGCTAATATAAACTATGCTGACACCTTAACACTCTTTAGAAACAAAACAAGGGTACATTGTTTTGTGGCGGCAATTAGTGCAAAGTAACTATGAAACTGACACCAATTCAAAATTACTATGGCACTACAATGCCTGACAATGACTTGGCAATATACAGAAAATAATGATGGCAACTACTTGTCGTTGATTGAATAAACCTTTATTTATATACAAAAATACCACGCTCGGCGGAATACATCGTAATGGGAATGGGGATATACGTATTCACGTTACAACTTAGCAATGAAAACATTTTAATTATTTAGTTTTCATGCGTGTACCTCAGATATGTCTCGTGACATTTTTCATTTCATATATGTTCTAATTTTCATCATTCGTTTCAACTATGAACCTAGTTGTCTAGATTTCAACTATGCAAACATACTGTTATGGCGTGTTTATGATCAGAAATTTAGAATAATTCGATACACTATATTGCGTAATGTTTCAATCTAAATAATAACTTTTTCATAATTTAAAATATATAATAATCATACAGGGTCTGATCAAACATTATAAGGTAATATACAACTTGAGTTTGCAAAAGATCAAAACAATCTAAAAACGTTATTGCTAAAGTAATGCAAAATAAAATGTTAGCTAGTTATTTTCTATAACACGAGTTATCATCTTCAGGACCCAGTTGTCCACAATTCATTAGCTTAACCAAATGTTTTGTGGACATTTGAAAAAATATATATAGTAAAAGTGTTAGTTAGTGATAATACCGGTAGTTATTGTATAGACTAACATTTAAAAAACCATTTGATATGATTTACTAACCAATTGCCTTTTAAGGTTACCAGTTCTGAACAACTTGAAAGTTGTTACTTAACGCATATATCTGAATGTTTCTTTACCATTATTGCGACTTAATATCTGAACAATTCCATGGAAATAACATTTCGCAGGTAAATGTACAAATCAACACTATCAAAAGGATCATTATTTCTAACCCAGTTTACCTCCGACATTAGAATTTCACACAAATCAAAGACGTCTTTGTCACACGGATGACTCTCGAATCTGCATTCATCAAAACAAACTGAAAGGTCGTCAAACTCAACAGGACAGATGTGATCAACCGTACCATATAGCTCTGGAGAGGTATACATCACAACTGGACGACCTGTTGGTCCATTAGATTTCACGTTATGTCGTATTTGATGTGCATTCCATTCGTTAGTAAATTCAGTAAGTTGTCCCTGAAATGAAAATAGCTCATTAATGGATCTATATTTATTAACCAATTAATTCTTAATAGAAAGCTAAGCTTTCTTTATAGACAGCGTGTGTTTTTTTTAGAACTCGAGAGATTTTAAATAACCTGCAAAAGTAATCAGGATTTTTCGCTAAAAGATATAGAGACAATAGAGTTTGAAAGGTTTGTCCTAGATCGTCTGCTAATTTTGTGAGCAAAGCACACGTAAGCACATTGGTATTATCCTCGAGTGTACTCGAAAATTGTAACACATTTAAAGCAAAAAACAGTAATCACAAAATATACTTTAAAAAAACAATCTTCTCCTTTTTGGATTCTTCTTCAGATGTTTGAGACACCGAAATTGTTATGGTAAAATTATGTAGATCCAGCCTACTACAGTGGATTGAAACTCTGTCTTGCTAATACGAATGTAAACCATTGGTTATCAAAGGCAAAGCAGACAGTGATACAAGCTACTTTTGGATATATTTCATTGCAAGTTCAAAATTCAAAGATTTAAATTAAAAAATAAAAATTCCTCATATTAATTTTTACCTGCACAAGATTGAGGAAACAAAATCCAATCAGATTCCTGTCTAAAAATGATCCGCTGAAATGACCATCAATTTTCAACTGATGAAATAACTCTATCCAAAATTGTGTACATTTGCGTCGTAGTAGTGCCCAAAAGGATTCAATCCTCTGATTATGTGTACTCGAACCATAAATGAAACAACGATCAGAAAGAGCATCTCGGGCATGGCGGCGAAGAAACCTCTGCATATGTTCCACGTGACCATTTTCTGTTCCATAATCACATCTAATTGTCATGGGGCAGCCTTCGTGATTCAAAATTGTCCTTACAAAATACCCCCCAATAATTTTCGGATCATTATTGGTTGTTCCTGCTTCTAGCCACAATACATTTCTTGAAAACCCATCGATGCATCCATGTATGGCTATGCCAAACGGTTTCAGCTTGTCATATCCGTCCATGTGCCAAATTTCATTAGGACCATGAGACTCATATTCACGGCGTCGAAGTGTTTTGTTCCTACGTAGTGCTACATTAATCGGATCTATAAGCTTCAAAATACGTCTAACGGTTTCTCTACTAATGACTAAACCATGTCTGATGCATTTTAAATGCATCCACCGGTAGCCATGTAAACTACCAGTTCTTGATATCGTTTGATGTATGAAATCAATGCATCGATGTATACTGGACTGCTTTCGTTTGTAAAGCCCCATGTTATTTGCCACTCTGCGAAGATGACGAACACTCAATTCTATATTGTGTACTTGTCGAAGCAGTTGTTGAATTTCCATAAATGCAAATCCATCAAGGAAGTAGTTTTTAAGGAGATGTGCATGTCGTACTTTCATTCTGTTCAATAAAGAAATATTAAATATTTATATTTAAACATTAAATTTTACAATTATCTACAATATTTGGAATAAATTATAGACCTTGGATCGGTAACGCAAAACAACCTTAAGTAGGCATTACGAAACTGTAGATGTCTTAGACTTGAAATTCAACCAAAGAGTCGTAACTCTGTCAATATAGGCGTGTGACCTCTTATTTAGTTTCTGTTTTGAAAAAAATATGGGTAATATCTTTAATGCAATTGAAATACAAAGAAATAAATTCATCCTGCATTCAAAATAAGAAACATTCAATAGCTTGGTAAATCGCTTTTTTACAGATCATCAATGTTCAGATATTGTCTAGTTGTACCGGTAAAACAGTACAATCATAACACACATATGTCTAGTTGTACCGGTAAAGATATACCATCATAACACACATATGTCTAGTTGTATCGGTAAAACAGTACATCATAACACACATATGTCTAGTTGTATCGGTAAAACAGTACAATCATAACACACATATGTCTAGTTGTATCGGTAAAACAGTACCATCATAACACACATATGTCTAGTTGTACCGGTAAAACAGTACCATCATAACACACATATGTCTAGTTGTATCGGTAAAACAGTACCATCATAACACACATATGTCTAGTTGTATCGGTAAAACAGTACCATCATAACACACATATGTCTAGTTGTATCGGTAAAACAGTACCATCATAACACACATATGTCTAGTTGTATCGGTAAAACAGTACCATCATAACACACATATGTCTAGTTGTACGGTAAAACAGTACATCATAACACACATATGTCTAGTTGTACCGGTAAAACAGTACCATCATAACACACACACATATGTATGTAATATAAAATACTTACTCGAGTCGGCTATCTTCTCACTCGATCTCAACCATTCAAACAAAGCGTCCCGGAAACACAGATTAAGTTATCATTATCTCGAGGGAACGAGATATTATCTTGAGGGAACGAGATACTAACTTGAGGGAACGAGATACTATCTTGAGGGAACGAGATACTAACTTGAGGGAACGAGATACTAACTTGAGGGAACAAGTTACTATCTTGAGGGAACGAGATACTATCTTGAGGGAACGAGATACGATCTTGAGGGAACGAGATATTATCTTGAGGGAACGAGATACTATCTTGAGGGAACGAGATACTATATTGAGGGAACAAGTTACTATCTTGAGGGAACGAGATACTAACTTGAGGGAACGAGATATTATCTTGAGGGAACGAGATGACTATCTTGAGGGAACGAGATACTAACTTGAGGGAACGAGATACTATCTTGAGGGAACGAGATATTATCTTGAGGGAACGAGATACTATCTTGAGGGAACGAGATACTAACTTGAGGGAACGAGATACTATCTTGAGGGAACAAGATAAAATTTTTTTTTTACATGGCCTTATTCAGCCACCGTAGTATCCTACTGAATAAGCCCATGTGAAAATTATTTTTTATCTTGTTCCCTCAAGATACTATCTCGATCCCTCAAGTTAATATCTCGTTCCCTCAAGATAGTCATCTCGTTCCCTCAAGTTAGTATCTCGTTCCCTCAAGATAGTCATCTCGTTCCCTCAAGTTAATATCTTGTTCCCTCAAGATAGTAACTCGTTCCCTCAAGTTGATATCTCGTTCCCTCAAGATAGTAACTCGTTCCCTCAAGATAGTCATCTCGTTCCCTCAAGTTAATATCTTGTTCCCTCAAGATAGTAACTCGTTCCCTCAAGATAGTATCTCGTTCCCTCAAGTTAATATCTCGTTCCCTCAAGATAGTAACTCGTTCCCTCAAGTTGATATCTCGTTCTCTCAAGATAGTATCTCGTTCCCTCAAGATAGTTATCTCGTTCCCTCAAGATAGTATCTCGTTCCCTCAAGATAGTATCTCGTTCCCTCAAGATAGTATCTCGTTCCCTCAAGATAGTTATCTCGTTCCCTCAAGATAGTATCTCGTTCCCTCAAGATAGTATCTCGTTCCCTCAAGATAGTTATCTCGTTCCCTCAAGTTAATATCTCGTTCCCTCAAGATAGTAACTCGTTCCCTCAAGTTGATATCTCGTTCTCTCAAGATAGTATCTCGTTCCCTCAAGATAGTTATCTCGTTCCCTCAAGTTGATATCTCGTTCTCTCAAGATAGTATCTCATTCCCTCAAGATAGTTATCTCGTTCCCTCAAGATAGTATCTCGTTCCTCAAGATAGTATCTCGTTCCCTCAAGATAGTATCTCGTTCCCTCGAGAGGCCGCGGTGGCCTACTGGATAAGACGTTAGTCTTCAAATTCAAGGTCTCTCAACGTTGTGAATTCGAGTCCCGCTCAGACCACATGTGGGAAAGTAAATTTCTTTGCCGTTGGCCTTTATTGGTATCAGTATAATAGACTGGGGGAGTGGTACGCTTCTCTGCGGCGAATTGACTCTGTGAGCTAGCACGGTAAAGTCGCCCTGCGTGCGCGCAAGTACAAGGCAGGCCATAAAACACACACACACTTCATATGCATACTCGGAATTGTTTATAGATTAATCCATAGAGATTAATAAATTAGTTCTCGTCGCGAATAGCTGAAAAACTGCTGATGCGACATTAAACAACATTCAACCAACCAACCCTCGTTCTCTCGAGATAATGATAAATTAATCTGTGTTTCCGGGACGCGTTATTTGAACGGCAGAGATCGAATGAAGAGATAGCTAGTCTATTCAAGCTGTTGACTGTTTCTTATTTTGAATCGAAGGCAAGGTATTTCTTTTTATTTCAATTATATTAAAAATTAAAAAACAAAAACCCAGACAAAACTGAAAAGGAATGTTTATTAAAAGTTTGTAAATACTGAAAAAGGTATTATTATGAATATTGGAAACAAGACCCCTTTTTCATTTACTTAGTTACTTGATGAAGGGATTAATCTGGCTTGACTTTACTAACTCTTCATCTGACATTTTCTTCTGATAGTTTTGAAAACCTAAAATCTTAATAACTTTTCTTTAAATGATTGTATTGCTATATTTTTCAAATATCATAGTAAACTTACTCTCAAAAGCTTAAGTGATCAGTGACGTAGCGTGCATATAAGCCAATAATCATGTGCTTGCACATTATTTTTTGATAAAAAATCTTGAGATTTTGAAGTAAAATATGTCTTTTGAAAAAATAGGATGAAAATGTGGCTCTGAAAATTCGGCTCAGTGGAACGTAACAAAAACTTTATCTTTTTGTGTAATCTTTTTACTCACGGAGTATAGAAACACGTATCAATTTGCTTCATATTTTTCAAAATTTAACTGGGAACATGCACCCAGACCCAGTGTGAAAAAGTCTACGGTGCGTGTAGTGCTTATTGCTCCGGGCTTGCACATTTTTTTTTTCTGGCTACGCCGCTGGTGATTTAATAGTTACTTGAATAAGACCCCCAAATAATCAGACATGTGCCTTACTACAAAATCTAGATTAATCCCTAGAATCCCCAAATGTTTTATGTATGTAAAGTTGACATATTTGTTACCTTGCAAGTGAGCCCAGCGGCCCCAAACCCTGACACTGCTTGGCCATCCCGTATTCAATGTCTGGGACAATAAAAAAGATTAAAAAACAATTTCTTATGCCGATGTTATTCAAAACAGAAACTAAATAAGAGGAAAATGGGTATTGACTGTTCTTCGCCAAGCATTCGGCGGTCTTTCGGGTGAGACTTTAAAAACCGAGTTCCCGTGTCACGGTAGGCATGGCACGTTAAAGAACCCTTACTCCACAATGCCATCAGCGCATAACACAGATCAAAATTTTTGCACCTTCGCCTATAGCTGGCGACGTCTTGATATATGTGAAATAATCTTGACTGGAACGTTAAACCCTATTAAATCAAATCAAACCAAATCAAATTCCTGTCGTAGAGAACGATGGCTGATGTACTTAAGACTGTTCCAAGTTATACGTAATTTTTTACGATTGTCATAAGTAGGTGTTTAGTATTCGTAACCGTAAAGACTCTGTCCTGTTCTGGTTCATTTAGTGAGAACTTTTGCCTCTAAACGCCATAAAACCCGGATATTTCTGATGATACGAGTATTTTTCTAACTACACTAACATAATTCTAATATTGATCATGCAATGGTTATAGCATCCGCTCTTAGAGGTAAAATTTTTCCTTCGCCAGACACTCTCGGCTATAA
The DNA here is from genome assembly GCA_021292105.1 of Anadara kagoshimensis. Lineage (NCBI taxonomy): Eukaryota > Metazoa > Mollusca > Bivalvia > Arcoida > Arcidae > Anadara > Anadara kagoshimensis. Next base: position 23,246,752 of record CM037871.1, on the reverse strand, counting down.
TGACGTTAGAGCAACGACCAGTTTGGTCGGTATAATGTGATTGACTGAGGATATTTGGTATGCACGTCGCACCTTTATTTCTAATCATTAAAGGTTGAAAATAATTAAAATTGTTATAATTCTCGCCCAGACTAGTTGAAATAGTGCTGATGGATGCTACCCGGAGCATCTTGTAACTATGAATAGACGTAATGAAGAGGTTATAATTATTTTATTTGGCAAGTAAGTTGCTGACCAATGTTCATTGAGGACACCAGTATTCACTTACAGATTTATACAAATAACACAAGTTGTTTTGATTATTTTTGATGTTATGCCCTGAATTGGAATAATAAAAAAAACACGGATCATAACACCGTGGATGAAGCAACATTACCCCTAACTGTTATGCATGACATTTCATTTGGTATTGTCAGAAATGTACTGTTATATCTTAATCATCCACTTGTTAAATTTTGAAATTCCTCAAAAACTAAGGTATGCTCACTCGTGCAAAGTATTTCCTTAGCTTGATTTTGTAAATTATATTTTGGGTCTTTGGATAATGTTTTTCAGCATCTTGAAAAATGGCTTTCCACTTCAAGTTTTTTATCCAAGCACTACTGATGAGGAATTGTATTCTGAAACGGTCGTCTAGTTGTGCAAAATTAAACGGGTATAATTAATAGCTTCAAATGAATATTAAGCCCACTATGTCTGGTTACTAAACTGTGGATTTGAAGATATGTCTTAGACTCAAATATTCAACCAAAGAGTCATAACTCTGTCAATAAAGGAGCGTGGCCTCTTATTTCGTTTCTGTTTTGAATAATATGGATATAATATCTTTAATGTAATTGAAATACAAAGAAATAACTTCGCCCTGGATTCAAAATAAGAAAGATTCAATAGCTTGAATGACCAAGTCATTCAAACAAAGCGTCCCGGAAACACAGATTTAGTTATCATTACTCGAGGGACGAAAATACTATGTTGAGGGAACGAGATACTATCCTGAAGGAATGAAATGACTATCTTGAGGGAACAAGTTACTATCGCGAGGGAACGAGATACTAACTTGAGGGAACGAGATATTATCTTGAGGGAACAAGTTACTCTCTTGAGGGAACGAGATGCTAACTTGAGGGAACAAGTTACTATCTTGAGGGAACGAGATACTAACTTGAGGGAACGAGATGGCTATCTTGAGGGAACGAGTTACTATCTTGAGGGAACGAGATACTATCTTAAGGGAACGAGATACTAACTTGAGGGAACAAGATACTATCTTGAGGGAACGAGATACTAACTTGAGGGAACGAGATGACTATCTTGAGGGAACGAGTTACTATCTTGAGGGAACGAGATACTATCTTGAGGGAACGAGATACTATCTTGAGGGAACAAGATAAAAAAAATAATTCACATGGCCTTATTCAGCCACCGTAGTATCCTGAAATGCATTTTGCAATTTTTTCAGGATCATCCGACATGCCTTGCGTCCGTCCAGTTGATGTACACTGAATCAATGACGTTATTGGTGACGTGGTATAAAACTACATGTACGTCACGTAGTATACGTTTTACACAGTAAACACTTCTTGCACATTCAATTTCATGGTCAAAACGCTTAAAATGTAATCCAATAATTGAACGCAAATTAACAATCAAAAATTAATTCCAGAATTATTTTTTTTTAATGAAAATATAACAATTGAACAATTGTTAAGTGTATACTATTATTTAAATCAAAACCGGTATCATGACCCGTTGCCATGATAGCGTATACCATTCACCATTAAGCCAAACGTAAGTGACCTAGTATCTACACCTCTAGCAGAAAATACTCTCTTGTTTGATTCACAATTGTCATAAACAACTACGTCCTCGTTCTCATCTAGTCGTATTTTTTTCAAATCCTCTATTAATTTTTTATCAGATATTATAAGCCTATTCCTTCTTTTGTTATCATAACCATTGCCCATACAGGCCGTTGATGCCCTGCTCTTCTGGGATCGGAAATTTGGATTTTAAACCACTAGTTAACCACATAGATATCCTTTGTTTTGTCTTTGGGTGAGTAGTAATTAGGTGGTGGTGGAATCCGTTTGGCTGTCCTTTAAAACCATCAGATAACAGAGTGCCGCCAATCGATGTGTTTTTGCTCCTCTTTATTATTGGGGTTGTTTTTCTAATTAAAAAAATGTACATCAGTTATTTCGCTGTTACTAATATTGCATTATCATTATAAACAATATTTTATTCGGCAATTTTCAAATGGTTACAAACAACTTAACATTGGGCATAGATAAGCTCAAATGGGGTTCGCCGCTGTACCACGTGGTCAATACTTCTTAACGTTTGTGCGGAACATTTTGGAAAACGTCAACGTTACAAATTCCCGGAATAACGTCGTTTGTACGGGAAAACGTCATATTGTGCGATTCCATGCCTATTGGAAACAAGCGTTTCGCAGACACGTTAGAAGGTACCACGTGGTACAGCGGCGAACCCCATCAATAAATAATGGCTAGCTTATGCATTTCAAGAAAACATAAACACTGAAACCCAAATGTCAAAATCTTTCCTAATAGGCTTTTTCAGATAATTAACCATTTTAGTATTCTTTTGCAGCTGGCCCCGGTTTCACAAACAAACCACTTCGGTAGCTCAGTTGGTAGAGTGCTCGCTACGTAAGTGGAAGGTCGTGGGTTCGATCCCCGGCCGGGTCTGACCCAAGACTTGAAAGTGGGTAGTGACTATTCTTTCGCCAAGCACTCGGCATTACGAAATGAAAGTCACGGTTCTTTCGGATGGGAACTTAAAATAAACGAGGTCCCGTGTCACGGTGGGCTTGGCACGCTAAAGAACGCTGCTGTATAATGCCATCAGCGCAACGCACAGGCAAAATTTCTGCACCTTCGCCTATAGCTGGCGAGTCTCGATATAAGTGAAATATTCTTGGGACGTTACCGTAAACATCATTACTCAACTCAACTCAATCATTCCTAATTAAATTTGCCTCTACCTAAATTTAGCCAAGTTTGGTAATCATTGTTTTTTGGAAATACTGATGAACATTTTTGTAAAAACTATTGCAAATGTTTCAATCTAGAAGTGACCTTAAAAATGACACCTAAAGTTCCTGAATATCTTGAAAATTAACAAAATTAAAAAGTTTTGAAATTTTGCAAGATTTAGGTTAAGGAAAATCTTAGCTAAGGAATGATTGTGAAACCGGGGGCTGTGACCTTAACTTTCACTGTATCAATATCTGCAATACCTATACAAAAAGTTTACAGTTTTCCAGATAATTAACCATTACAATATTTTTTCTGTGACTTTAACTTTTAAACCCATGACCTTGACCTTTACACTCTTTACACCCGTGACCTTCATCAATACATCAAGATGATCGTCGCATCAAAACCTTCAATATTCTAATATACATGTCTATACAAAACGTCTATATTTTCCAGATAATTACCATTTTAGTATTTTTTTGTGGCTTTAACTGCCAAAATCGGCCCTGGGCCGATGGTAACAAACTTTCACTGCCAAAATCGGCCCTGGGACGATGGAAACAAACTTTCACTGCCAAATTGGCCCTGGGCCGATAGAGAACCTGTTTAGTGCCAAAAGGTTTACTAAGTCAAATAATCTATTCGTTACTTTTTCAGTTTTATAACGTCAACGTCGATGATGTTTGAATAAAATAAATGACGTCATCGCACTGAAAATGACGTCACAATACCATAGTCTTCAACTTCCTGTATTTACAATGATTCTGACCGTTGGTCAGAGATATTATAATTGCCTTTAAGAATAGAGATTGTTTTCAATCCTTTGCCATTTAAAATAATAGAATTGGGGGGGGGGGGGCAAAACATTGATCAAATAATCCTGGTAATATTCAGAGGGAAAAACAAAACATCAAGAAGAAACAAAAGAGTTTAATTATAGTATTAATCATTCATCGCTGACCATGTGAACTTTAAAGCTCACATACTTGGTAGTGACATTGCTTAAGCATAGTAGTACAAAATGGTATTTCGAAATTCCGAGCACAATGAAAGCTTCACTTTGCTCAGGCTTTTTACTTTCCGTCCATATGAAATACACTGTTATAGTATGGGCTTACATTGAAGCTTTAAGCCAATGTGTTCCGAGGCACTGGGGGTAACCATACTTGGTAGTGACATTGCTTAAGCATAGTAGTACAAAATGGTATTTCGAAATTCCGAGCACAGTGAAAGCTTCACTTTGCTCAGGCTTTTTACTTTCCGTCTATATGCAATACACTGTATAATGGTATGGGCTTACATTGCAGCTTTAAGCCAATGTGTTCCGAGCACTGGGGTAACCATACTTGGTAGTGACATTTTATCGTATTTAAGTAACTGTTTACTTATTCAATGTTGAACGCTGCAATGTTGAATAAATAACGTACTTCAGATATGCTTCACTTTCAGTGATATTAGACAGTACTTTCCTTTTATATTTAGTTACTAAATAAAATAAATGCATTTGATTCTAAATAGATCATCCATTGGGATTTTCCAAAAGATTTATTTGACCTAAGGAAAAGTTCAGGGGAACTTTGAAACATGAATGGATGTTTCGAAAATCTTTAAATCTCATTGTCCAAAATCAATATACCAGTCCATGGTCAAATGACAATCCAAACAGCAACGTAAAAAATTTGAAAATGACAAGTATCTTTCAGTGCACGCAAACCTTGCATGCTCTAAAATAGTACAGGTTTGTTTCTAAGGGATTTTGGAGATATTTTGCAATGCAGATGAAAAATAACAGCTGAAAATGTCAAACCATTCCGCAAAGTCACAGCAGATGTTGATTTTATACAAAACGTTTTATATATACACGGCACATGATGCATAAAAAGGTGAAATATAAGCAAACGTCGTCATTTTCACTATGCCTTTTATTTCTCACTGCTTAAGTTGCTTTAAAATTTATATAATAAGAATATAAATCATCTGCAAGAGTACCTCTCGTATGTAGGTCTAAACAAATTAAAAGTTTCAACAAATCTATATAATTGAATTTCTGGATATGTTTCTTATCAGGTTCATGTACACATTTCAGATTTGCAGAACTTGTTCTTTCTGCCAAACAAACATTTTATGGGCACGTTGTAAGTTGTGATCACTCTAAAAATGTGTAGCACGGGGTTAACTTGCTATCATTCAGTAATTTTCTTCTTAAATGCCACAAGTTGCGTGAAAGGGTAAATAACGGAATACTAATATATATATATATATATATATATATATATATATATATATAATAATAATAATAGTAATAATAATAATAAAACTATAATATCTAGATTGTTAGTGGACTGAAGATAGAAACATAATTATTAGTGCTCCAGAATTGGAGGGATTTCCAAAAAGTGCACGACATTAGGGCACACTTTTTAGTACAATCATCTTTTATTACCGGACGATCTAAAGCCCAAAACAGTTTCCGTATACTAATTGTTTACTAGAAAATTATTTATCAAACACAACAACACTTGTTGTTTGTATCTTCAGCATATTTTTATTTACATCCCGTTAGTGCTTGTCAAATAACTAGGACCCCTGCTCAGCACTAGATATTTATATTTTGGCCTTTAGTAAAATAATTACAATTTAGAATGAGGGATAGTGATGTAAAGTGTAGAAAATAAAATATTTTCATACTTTTGACACGAGATTCAATTAATTCAAGATATTTCAGTTTTTTTGGAATTGATGAGAATCCATATTTGTTTGATACCAGATGTAGAATACAAGTACAGAATAAGACTAAAGACGACTGTCAAAATTTGTGTTAGAATTACTTATACATTGTTAATGTTTAGTATTGCACTTAGAGAAACCCGCTCTCGTTCCTTGTATGGATTTTTGTAAAGTTTAGAAATCCAACACAAGTAAGAAAGGCCATGGACATCCTCTTTAAAACTGATAGCGAAAAACTTGAGAACTCCCCTTTGTTTGATAAAATTGAATCTGGTATATGTTGGGTATGCCAATATATTATCCAAACCAAGCTTCTTAATGCGACATTTGTTATGTATGTCTTTGAAGATTGCAAAGTTCTCGGCCTCCATGTAACCACAAATATAGAAACATTAGTGTTAGTAATGTTAAAAGTAGATTGACAACTATATACTTGGCAACAACCAACGCAACCAAGATCACGACACA